>PITB01009614.1:0-11056 GCA_004024585.1 Paradoxurus hermaphroditus
CAGACTGCAGAAGGCGAGGCTTGGAGATTTTAATATATAGCTTCTGACCAAAGCCAGAACGCTGTTCCAAGAAGTCCTGGGCCCGTCTGTCTCAGTCCGGGGAAGAGCACAGCAATCTCAGGGGAGACCGTTCCAGAGAAACGGAAGGCATTCCAGAAGGGCCCCCCCTGCTTCTGAATGGTCTTCCAGAAGAGGAAACCAGCCTCCATCAGCCCCTCCCCCCAGCCAACGGGCTACAACAGCAGCTGCAGCAAACATTTACCCAGCTAGCTTCCGCGCCAGGCACTCCGCATAACCTGCTGGGCCTGCCCCCCATCCCTGCTCCACATCCAGCTGTGCAACCTTAGGCACCTACTGCCTCTCTGAACCAAAGTCTTCTCATCTGCACAATGAAAGAGAATTCCATCTACTTCATGGGATTGCTGTGGGCGTTCCCGGAGATAATGCTTAGGTTAGCCCGGTGCTGGCTACATAGTAACGCTTAAAAAGGGGCAAGGCATTCAAAGAAAAGGACGCGCCTATATGAAGAAAAGGAAAATTAAGAGGTCCGTAAAAGTCCCGTAAACCATTATTTACACGTTTAGTTATTTCCTAAGCGTTTGATGATGCCTGTTTGTTTTTCGTTTTTGCAAATAAACTTAATCCTCATAGCATCAGGGCGGTGTAAAGGGCGGAGGGCAGAGCGACGGTCCTCATGACAGAGGACGAAAACAAGGCCCCTGAAGGTCCGGGGAGGCGGCCGGCAAGCACCCGAGGAGGGGCCCTCTGCCCTCAAACCCTCCGGAGGAGGTTCAAAATATCGGACACGGGGACGAAGTGGCTGGAGGCCATCATTAGCGGGGCGGTCGGCGCCAGGACTTTAATTCACCACTGCTACGAAGTGGTCGTCTTTGATCCCTAAAGGAAAAAACGCCTGTCAAGGCCCAGACCCTGGGGAAAGAAGTCAGCGCCCCGAGACGCCACACTTGTGCTTTCAACGCTGGGTCAGACCCGCAGAAATAAAAGAGGTGGCGGCCCCCGTTCCGGAGAAACAACGAGCCCCCGGGGCCCCAGAGGACACCCCCTGAGCGCCGGCCGGAGGAGGGGAGAGGGCGGCGGCGGCCGGGGGTCCCGGGCTCCGCTCACCTGGCAGCAGCGTTCCGTGCTCCTGGCAGGGCCAGGCCCCAGCCCGCCCGGAGCCAGGCTGGGGTCGCCCCTGCTCGGAGAGGCCCGGCCCCCCGAAGCAGCCGGCGACGGCCCGGAACTCACCTGCCGTCGCAACCGCGCCGCCGCCGCCTGTCAGTCAAGCGCACCCACCGCCGCACCGCGCATGGCCGTGGGGCCGACCGGCCGCGTCCCGCCTTCTCCCCCTCAGCCGCCCAATCGGGAGAGGCGAACGCCACGAGTGGGGGCGGGGCCAGGCGAGCGGTGCGGGCCGGGGGCGGAGCCAGGCGGGTTTGGGGCGGGGCAGGGCGGTGCCGGCGCTGTGCGCTCTGACCTCACTGCTGCGCGCCGGAAGCAACCCGGGCCACGGCACAGGGGTGCGGCGGCTGGACCGCGGGGCCGGCGAGACCATGCCGGTCACCGGGAAGAGTTTCCGCCGGCGCCGAGCCGATTCGGAGTCGGAGGAAGATGAGCAGGACTCAGAGGAGGTTCGGTGCGTTTGCGGTGGGGCTTCTAAGGGGCAAGAAGAGAGAGCCGGTCCGTGAGACTCATCACCGGCCAGGCTCCTCGTTGACTGGGAACCGAGGTTGTTGTCCCTTTTTGCGGACAAAAAAACTGAGGCTCCTAGGGCTGAGGCCGTCGCCGCGAGGCCGCACAGTAGCGAGGGATTCCCCCTGGATGCGCGGCGGATCTGATTTCACCGGGTCTAAGCGCAGGGTTGCCGTCTGGACCGTTGTGCCTGCGGCTCAGCGTTTGGACAGGGGTGTCCGTCGAAGTTGCCTTTTGAGTCTGAGTTCCGCGGAGGGTCTCTCAGCCTGTGCGTTGCATTTTTTCAGATTAAAACTGGAAGAGACCCGCGAGGTGCAAAACTTGAGGAAGAGGCCCAACGGGGTGAGGTGGGTACCGCAGGGGCCCCGGAGGAGGAGGTGGCGGTGACAGACACGCCCCCGCCTGCGTCGCCCCCACGATTACCTCCTCAAACACAGCCCCTTCTCTTGACACACTGTACACCTAACCTTGCCCTGAAGGGAGTCCAGCGTTCTTTGCGGACGTTTACCCAGGAGATGGCCCGAGCCTTGTGGTCTTGAGGTTTGCTCTAGAGGTGCAGAAACCGGTTATTAACTCGTGTTTTTATTGCGCCTGATGGCGAAATGCACGTGGATCGTCAAGTTTGGAAAAACAGTTTTAAGTACGATCAAAAAAGTAAGCAGCACCCATAACTCTCCCCTCGACAGGTAACCAGTGTTAACATTTAATGTTCTGTCCAGTCTCTCTCTCTCTTTTTCGGAGATTGTAAGGACTTTTATTCGTGCTGTTTTCAACTCCTCACATTTTGGGCATTGACATTATGGATTGCTTTTCCCCAAAACCTTCGTAGTGGCCGCATAGTATTCCACCACGTATATGTGCCATCATTTAACTAATCCTTTACTTAGGGTTTGTAGGTACTTGTAAAATTTTCACCATCAAGTAAGGACGCAGTAGGTATTTTTCTACATTTGTCTTTAGCTTCATTTTCCCAGAAGCCAAAATCCTAAAAATGAGGTTTCCAAGCCCAGATAATGCCAATGGCTTTGTAGGAAAGTGACCACCTCACCCTACCCCTGACCCGGCATCTAGATGCTTTATTTTTTAACTGTTTTATTCTTGTAGGCTTTCCCCAGGTGGCTTTGGTCCCCACTCCTCAGCTCCTGCCTTTGCTCCAATGTTGCAACCTACAGACTTTCTAAGCGTTCCGCCTCATGTCTGAATTGCGCCATTTCTTGCTCTGTCTCACTCTCCCTCACTCTTCCTTTTGTTTTTGCTCAGCGCTGTGGCCCTGCTGGTAGGAGAGAAAATACAAGAAGAGACCACCCTAGTGGTGAGTCGTGGGGTCTTTCTTGGGAATGGAAAGCTGTGACTGCTCTCCAGTAGGTGACTGTGTTTTCTTAAAAAAAAAAGGGGGGGGCGCCTGGGGGGCTCGGTTGGTTAAGCCTCCGACTTCGGCTCAGGTCACGATCTCACGGTCTGTGAGTTCGAACCCCGAGTTGGGCTCTGTGCTGACAGCTCAGAGCCTGGAGCCTGCTCCGGAGTCTGTGTCTCCCTCTCTCTCTCTCTGCCCCTCCCCTACGCACACTCTCTCTCAAAAATAAATAAACATAAAAAAAATTACAAAAAAAAAAAGAGTAAACATGAAAAAAAAATTTTCAAATTAAAAAAATTACAAAAAAAAAAAAAAAAAAAGACCACTGCCAATTACATAGCTGCTTCCTCACCACTGTGTTTGCTTTCTGTAGGATGACCCCTTCCAGATGAAGACAGGCGGAATGGTGGACATGAAAAAACTGAAGGAGAGGGGCAAAGATAAGTAAGTGCGGGACTCGCTGAGATACAGACTAACCTAGAGGCCCTGCCCGGGTCCACGCGCCCCCAGAGAGCTGGGGCCCACGGCAGCAGCAGCTCTAGCGGAACGTCCCGACGTGTCCTTCGTGCCTTGTAAAGCGCCTGTAGTTTACAAGCAATCGAAAGCAGTGGGGCGCCTGCGTGGCTCAGCCCCAGACTCCAACTCAGGTCATGATCTCACGGCTTGTGAGTTCGAACCCCGCATCGGGCTCTGCGAGGTCAGCTCAAGTTCTGTTGCTCTCGCTCTCTGCCCCTCCCCCGCTCACACTCTGTCTCCGGGTCTCTCTCTCACTCTCAAAAATAAACACGTTAAAAAAAAAAAAAAAGAAACGAGAGCAAGCACTCTTGAAAAGAATTCTTTAACTCTTCGGCTTCGAGTGCGGTGGGTCCTCGCCTTTCGTAAAGGCGCGTCGTCGAGCGCGTTTCAGACCCGAGGGGAAATTTTGTTTTTGTTTTTTCATGAAATACGTGCTCTTGTCTCTCTCTCTAAAATAAATAATAAGCGTTAACAAAAGCCCCATAAGGACACAATTATGAAGTGATGCAGTCACACGACGTCAGAGTGCCTAGTCGTTCCCCAGAGGAGTCGCCACCCTCTTGCCTGCTTCTCTTCCTTCCATTTACGCATCGCGTACACGTCTCTTTCCACAACCACAAGCAGGATGTACTTGGGCGCGTGGGTTTTATTTGTGTCGTCCCAGACTCGGCCTCACCGAGGTGTGACCCGGAGGCCCTGCCTCGCCCGCCTCTCTCTCCAGGATCAGCGAGGAGGAAGACCTCCACCTGGGGACCTCGTTCTCCGCGGAAACCAACCGAAGGGACGAGGATGCCGACATGTGGGTATCGGCCTGGCCGCGGGCGATGAGGGCTTGGCTCCGGCCAGACGCAGTCCCCAGATAGCTAGTCACAGATGGCGTTTCTAGAATGATCCCGAGACTAAGGCAAACTTGGCCCCTGCCACTCCCCCCCTCCCCCCCGGGCTTGAGAACTTTGAAAAACTCCGAAAATTTCTTGAAAGTGACGGTCCTTGGGATTTTTAGATGCCCCGACTAGTAACAGTTTCTCCCTCAGTGTTGTAGGAGCGAACACTGGACGTGCCCACCTTGTCGCTGACGAGGCTGTAAAACAGGTGGCCCCCAGCCACCGTTATTCTCTCCTCAGCGAACCTTGCGTATGCTAAACGCGGCAGGGTGGGAGGGCTCCAGCTCACAGCCGAGGTGGCGCTCGAAGTCCACCAAGGTTTCGCGTGGTGAAAAACCTCGAGTTCATTCTTATCGTTCTCATTTTCCCACGGGCCGACGAGCCCTTCCCGGACCGTCCCCGCCCTGGGGGGGGGGGCCGGCGCTGGGGACCCCTCGCTTTGAAGACAGGTTTCGCGAGCCTCCCGCCTCTCCCTGAGGCCTGCGGGCTTCTCGTTGCAGGATGAAGTACATCGAGACGGAGCTCAAGAAGAGGAAGGGCATCGTGGAGCACGAGGAGCAGAAGGTCAAGCCGAAGAACGCCGAGGACTGCCTCTACGAGCTTCCGGAGAGCATCCGCGTCTCGTCGGCCAAGAAGACCGAGGAGATGCTCTCCAACCAGATGCTGAGCGGCATCCCCGAGGTGGACCTGGGCATCGAGTACGTCCCGGACCCCCGCTCCGGCCTTGCTCCGGCCCCGGGGCCCCTGGAAGCGCGCTCCGCTCTCCGGCTCCGGGGACGGTTTCTTCCCTGTCTCCCTGGAAACCCACAAATAACTCTGTCTTCTTTGGTAGGCAGAGGTGCTTGTGCCCAGAGCGTCTGAAGGATGGATGGGCGTCGCTAGGGAGACTGTAGGGAAGGACTCCTGAAAGTAAAAGTATATGGTGTTTTGCTTATGAAGATATAATTAAGGAACACGTAACATCACGTTGGTTTCGGGTACACAGCGCAAGGATCATTCCTGGGCGAGCGTTTATTTTTACGTAGTCTTCGTTCACAGCTCCCCGGCCGCTCTGCTCAGGCCCTCAAGGTCCTCTGGTTTCCTCCAGCAGGAGCCACGTTCAAGGCTCACCCGTCCCACGAGCCTCAGAGCACCTGCTCGAGAACAGGACTGTCTCGGAAGAAACACGCCAGTCAGAATCCTCTTCGGGCGTAGGAGGAAGTTGGGAGGCCTGTGGGTTCTCGCCTCTTTTCTGGCCCTCGTTCCGGGCCTTAGGTAGTTCTCTTTCCTTCTCTGAGGCTCAGTTTCCTCTTGATCCGAAGAGGACAGCCAAGGGTGTCTGGCGGGCTCAGTCGGTTATAAGCGTCCCGACTCTCGATTTCGGCTCAGGTCACGATCCCAGGGTCGTGGGATCGAGCCCCACGTCGGACTCTGCCGACAGCGTGGAGCCCACTAGGGTTTCTCTCCCCCCCTCCCCCCGCAACTTGCATGCTTTCTCTCTCTCCCTTAAAATAAATAAGCATAAAAAAAAAAAAGGAAGAGGAAGTGAACCCTGCACCTCCGGCAGCTGTGCCAGCACGCGCGCACAGGACGCAGACTGCAGAGCGCTGGGCTCCAAGCACCATTCCCTCACACGCCGCTGGCTTCCCAGCCCGTCCGTTCTGTGTGTGGCCCGAAGCGGGGAGGATTTAACCCGCGGCGTGGCTCCTCTCTCCCCACAGCGCCAAGATAAAAAATATCATTTCCACGGAGGACGCCAAGGCCCGTCTGCTGGCCGAGCAGCAGAACAAGAAGAAAGACAGCGAGACATCCTTCGTGCCCACCAACATGGCCGTGAATTACGTGCAGCACAACCGATGTGAGCTTCTCGGGGCCAGGAGCCCCGCCCCATTCGGTTGACACCCCCCCCCACCCTCAGTTCCCATATTTTGTCTGACGTTGTCCCCTGGTCTCTTTCGACCCAGTCTATCACGAGGAGCTCAACGCCCCCATTCGGAGAAACAAAGAAGAGCCCAAAGCCCGACCCCTGAGAGTGGGCGACACAGAGAAGCCGGAGCCTGAGCGTGAGTACCGAGGAGGCCTCGGGGCTGCCGGGAGCCATCTTCAAGGGCCCCAGAGGCAGGGGGGCCTCTGCAGGGGTGGGGCCCGGGCATCTGGGTTCCTCTCCACGCTCCCGACCACGGTCGTTTGCCTTCCCCTTGCCAGGCCTCAGTCGACTCACCTCTAAATGGGGAGGGTAGTAAAACCCACCATTAGGGATTGTCGTGACGATTCGCTGGGCTATCAAATATCTGACAGAGACTCAAAAAATCAGAATATTTCCATAAGCAAACATAAAGTCAGAGTTACTCATAATCTCACCAAAGAGGAGCCCTGTTAACATTTTCACGGATCACCTTCCAGACTTCAAAAAAAGTCCCGTTGATGTAGGGGCGCCTGGGTGGCCCAGTCGGTTCAGCGCCGACTTGAGCTCAGGTCCTGATCTCGCGGTTTGTGAGTTCGAGCCCCGCGTCGGGCCCTGTGCTGACGGCTCAGAGCCTGGAGCCTGCTTGGGAGTCTGGGTCTCCCTCTCTCCCTGCCCCTGCCCTGCTCGCGCTCTTCTCTCCGAAAACCAAAAATACATGTGAAAAATATACCGACGCGTACAGAAACACGTACCGTGTGCACACTCGCTAGGATCTCCCCGCTCTTCACTCGGTAGCGGGCCTGCGCGTCTCCGGTGACCGTCAACACGCGCTTCCCTTTCCGGTGGCGTCCCCGCCCCGGCGCGCATCTGCTGCGGCTCCCTCCAGCCGCCCACCTACGCGGCTTCTCACTCTTCCCCAGTTAAGCACTGGCGTGCTGGCCGTCTTCGCCTCTGTCGTGTCCTGCAGCTCCATGCTACGACGTCGCCAAACACTCCTCTAGAAGCGGGGTGCCGATTCGTGCCCCCCCCACCTGCCTCGGGCAGACGCGCCCCTCTTCCTCGTGCTAACCGGCACCAGCGGCGCCCTCTGTTTCGTCAGCAGTGGGATGAGCCTAAGGAAACGCCACACTTGCTGAGGCTGTTTGCTTTTTCTTCCTTCCTTTTTTTTTTTTTTTTCCTAAAGATTTTAAGTAATCTCTACACCCACCGTGGGGCTCGAACTCACAACCAGGAGATCAGGAGTCGCGCGCTCCACGGACGGAGCCAGCCAGGCGCCCCGCGTTTCCTTCCCTCTCGCTCGAGGAGCTCTTTTCTGTACCATCTTGGTTGCATAGGCTTTAATTCCCAAGGGCTTTCGTGTCTTTCATGCGTTGTAAGCAAGGACTTTGGAGTCACCAGACTTGGGTCCACCTCTCAACCTACCTTCACCTTCTGAGTGACCTTGAGGAAGTCCACCTAAGCTCTCCGAACGGTGCCGGCCATATGCCCCTGTTCGAGGGCTAGAAAAGAGTCGTGTCTAAAAGTAGTTAGCACCAGGCCTTGCATATAATCAGACTCTCCCTGAAGTAGACGCCTGCTGTCACCTAGTCCGACGCCGACGTCAGCCTGCCCCACCACACTGTCACCCGACTTCACCCCTCGTTTATTTCATCTGCTCAGTAACAAGTACTTACTGAGGCCCTACTATGTTCCTGTTCGCGAGGGTAGGCGCTGGGGCTCCTGTGGGGAATGAGGCAGGCGTGGTCCTGGCCGAAGCAGGGCTGAAACCTATCGGTGGCTTCCAGCACGCAAACAGCGTCTCCTCTCTTCCTCCTCAGGGTCCCCTCCCAACCGCAAGCGTCCTGCTAATGAGAAGGCCACCGATGATTATCACTACGAGAAGTTCAAGAAGATGAACAGACGCTACTAAGGGTGGCCAAAGGGGGAAGCGCGGGGAGGATGTAAGTAGCGCCGGCCCCTCCCTCAGCCCGACAGACGGCCTCCCGGACAGAGGCGGACAGACGTCTGCTCACTCGCCAGCAGACAGTTCCCCCAAACAGACTTCCACCGGTCCTGCCGCTTGCCTGCTGGATTTTCCAGGCGCCGCCTTTGTAACCCTGGGAACGAGACAACGTGGAGTTTTCCTGTTTGGGGGCCAACTCTGTTCTCGTGTGAGCATTATAAAATCTTGTTTGTAAATATATTGACTTTCTCTGAATATTTGCCCCGGGGCGGGAGGAAACAGCGGTGTTCAGAGCGAGAGAACACCCTTTAGACTGTGCTATTGTTGTAATACATATGCAATCATGTCTTGTACTTTCAAATCCCTGGGGTTCAGGAACGCGCGCTTCACCGCATGGAGCGGGTCCAGCTCACAGCGGAAAAGTCTAGGATGCGATCGAAGGGACACTGGTATTTTCTGACTTTTACAAAGTTACCGGTTTCTTTTCATTAAGAAAGAAAAACAATTTCTATCATTTTCAGCACTTCTGTATTAAATATGAAATGAATCCAAGCATACTGTTTGTATCGTGTCTCCTTATACCAACTCTAGGTAACGTGTTGAGAGCCTGGGGGTTGGGCAGCTCAAATGCAAAACTCAAGTCACAGAGAGATTTTCTCGTTCAGTTTAAAGATGTAGGGGCGCCCGGGTGGCTCAATCGGTTTGGCATCCGAGTCTTGATTTCAGCTCAGGTTGTGATCCCAGGGTCATGGGATCGAGCCCCGTGTCAGGCTCTGTGCTGAGCACGCAGGCTGCTTGGGACACTCTCTCTCTAAAAAAAAAAAAGGTAGGCTTCAACCTGCCGGCTCTCGGGTCCAGTGCCCCCTGGGCTGTCGTTCTCCCGAGGCACTTCCACATGTGGAGATGAGAAAAGACCCGGTCGGTTGACTTCTGGGCTGGAATTACAGCGGGTCTTGGGGCTAGAGGAGTCAGGCTCAGGAGGCCAAGCTGAGCCCCGCTCGCAGCCTGTTACATCCTTCGACAAGTCCCTGTCTCTGAGCCCGATTTCTTACCTGTAAAGTCGAGATCGTTTTTATTTTTATTTTTGTCCCTCCACCCGAATGCATGGTCAGTGGAGGCAGGAATCACCCATGCCTTGGGTTTTTTTTTCTTTGGCTCCCCAGGGTCTAGTCCATAACCCAGCACGTTGGCAGTCCTCACCCCTATGAATGAGGAGTGAAAGAGTGGAAGAAACTTCAGAGTGGAGAGACCCAAGAACACTACCTCCTCCAGGTGGTGAAAGGCCACCTCCACAGTCATCACGTTGATAGGCTGTATCCTTCATACGATGTCATAAAAGTAGCACTCTGCCCACATAAAGTGTCCTCCTCAACACTCATCACCCCAGTCTAATCACAAGAAACACAAATTCCAATAGTGGGCCATCCTAGGAAAGATTTGACCAAGTACTCCCCAAAACTCTCAAGGTCGTCAAAACCAAGGAGAGCTTGAGAAACAGCCGTAGCCATGAGGAGTCTAAGGAGACATGAAAACTAAACGCAATGTGGTATCTTGGACAAGATCCTAGGTCAGCTATAGGGCATTAGGTAAAAACTAAGGACCACTTTCGTTCTATCAATATAGGTTCGCTGATTTTTACAAATGTTAACATACTGATGTGTCGATATGGGAAATTATGTGGGAGGGTATATAGGACCTCTCTGTACTATCTTCTCAGTTTTTCTGTATATCTAAAATTATCCCCCCCCCCAACAATTTTTTTTCCTGGCCTCCATCGGCCTCCGTCATTCACCTCCCGTAGGAAAGAAAGGGCCCCGCCCCTCACAAAGATGGCGGCCACGGCGGCGCGCGGAGACCCGCCCCGCACAAAGATGGCGGCCGCGCCCAGGCGGAACCGGAAGCGCGGGCTGGCGGTGGCGCCGGGTCGCGGCAGGCGCGAGAACGCGCGCGGGGAGGCGCGGGTCCGGGCATGAAGCTAGGCCGGGCCGCGCTGGGCCTGCTGCTGCTGGCGCCGTTGGCGGTGCGGGCGGTGGAGCCCATCAGCCTGGGGCTGGCCCTGGCCGGCGTCCTCACCGGCTACATTTACCCGCGCCTCTACTGCCTCTTCGCGGAGTGCTGCGGCCAGAAGCGGAGCCTCAGCAGGGAAGGTAGGACGGGGGGCGGGAGCCCGGCGGGGCCGGGACCCGAGGCCGGCGCGGCCCGGGCGGGGGTGGCGCCGGCCCCCAGCCACGGCCACGAAGGGCCGGGGTCGGTCGGAGACCCGGGCGGGCGAGCTGCGGCCCGGGCCGCTTCCTCCGCCGAGAGTTTCGCTCCTTCCTGGAGGGGCGGTGGGAACTCCTGCGGCCGACCCGCAGCCCTTTCCGGCCGGGCGGTGCCCGGGGAGGGGCAGAGCCGGGGTGAGGGGCGCGGGGAACCGGCAGGGCTGGCAGGGGGCGGGCCTCCGGCACCCGCGCCCCCGCCCCGGCCCCCTCCGGGGCCCGGTGCTGACGTACCTCCGCGTTTTACAAGGTGCTCGGAGCGCTGAGCTGGCTTCGCTGGCTTCGCTGGCTCCGCTGGCTCCACAGGCGCCCGTGACCCCGGGCCAGATTGGGCCAGACAGCCCGCCACCGCGTCCCTGACCGGCCTTGTTTCCCCCCAGCGCTGCAGAAGGATCTGGACAGCAAGCTCTTTGGACAGCACCTTGCAAAGAAAGTCATCCTCAATGCTGTGTTCGGCTTCCTAAGCAACCCGAAGCCGAAGAAGCCTCTCACGCTCTCCCTGCACGGGTGGACGGGCACCGGCAA
>PITB01009614.1:11156-22548 GCA_004024585.1 Paradoxurus hermaphroditus
GGGGGCGGGCGGCGGGGGTTTCTTCGTTGGGGGAATGAAACGTGGGAATTGCGCGTGGGAGTGAAGAGGCTACCTGGGCAGTTCCGCTCCCAAAGGTGTGGGGGGGGCGTCGAGGCGCGTGCCGCTGTTCCGCCATCAGAGCTTCCTGGTGGTTGCTGCCGACAGGCTCGGTAGGCTACTTATTTTTTTAAGCGGAGTCCTGGGAATTTAGAGACGGCGGTGATCAAATCCAACCCAAAGATCATCGTGTCTAACGCGTTCCGTTAAAGAGGAAGTGTTTCCAGAAAGGCCTAGGGTAGCAAACGGCTTTTACGGTTGAACTCACTGATCGGCTGCCTGGACTTTGGCAACAGACACACCTGGAGGAGTCCTAACTGTCCCGCCTGCCAGCCGTGTAGTCTTGAGACTGTCGCCTCAGCGGACACCCAGGGCTTTTCTCTGTAAAGGGTGCTTGTGAGAATTCCCTGAGCTCTGGCGAGCGTGTCCCACGCCGCCTGACCCACGAGCCTTCAAATACATGTCAGCTCTTGCCTCTTTAATCCGTGTCGCCAACCTGCCAGGGGAGCCAGCCGACACGTAGCCCTCGCGCCTGTGAATACTTGCTCTCCCTTCTGCTTGGGGGGACTCAGGGGTCTCCAGGCCCCCAGGGCTTCCTGGCACGTGAGCCGGGCAGCGCTAACACTAGGAACGTTGCGGACAGATCATGTGATGAGCGGATGCTCCTAGTTCGCATGCAGTCTCCACCGCTTAATAGCTGTGTGACTTTGGGCCAGTTACTCCACTTCTCTGTGCCTTGATTTCCTCATCTGTAAAACAGAGAAGGCAGCAGTAGCGACTTCGAGGGGCGTGGGGAGATCGCAGGAAAACGTCATGTGAACAGTGCTTAGAGCGGCGTCTACCCCTTAGCGACGTGCTCTGTGTGTTGCCCGTAAGTCGGAGTCGCAGTGGGAAAAGCCTGGCCGCTGGAGCCTACAGGATCCGAGCGCATCCTTGTTTAAACGGTCACGTGCCTCACGCGCGTAGCTGTGTCTCCGCGCGGTCCCCCCTCTGTAAATAGGCTGGCCCGTACCCCTAAGAGCAGCATTACCGCGGAGGTTAGATCAGGACATGCAGAACACTGAAGTCCTGATCACGGGAGCCAGGCAAAATCCCAGATCCTCAGCAGTCCAGACCTGCGTCGTAACTTCCAGAGTCTTCCTCGGAAAAAAACAGCTGACTGCTCCTCGTCCTCACCTCGGGCTCTAGGTAGGAAGCGCTACACGGAACCGCAGTCCAGATTTCTGGCCGCCAGCGTCTCCTCTCTCTTCCTTCCTTGGTTCGATTAGTATCGTAAGAGGTACCTAAATACGCTCACGGAATGTTTCTGTTTGGGCAGATTTATTCCAGAAACCTCCGAGGCCTCGTTCCAGAAACTCCAGAGCGTTAGCGCCCCAGCTCACCCCAGAGCGTGTGCTCTGGAGGTCAGTTGCCTGGCTTAAAGGAGCCCGTGTCCCTTACCGTCCCCGTTGGGGAGAGGAAGCACCTAGCCTTAGTGGGGGGTGGGCAGAATAGGTCACTTGGTCTCTGCCTTCTTCCTTTTTTTTTTTTAGAAATGTATATTTATTTTTGGGAGAGAAATGGAGAGTGAGCAGGGCAGAGGCAGAGAGAAAGAAGGAGACACAGAATCCGTAGCAGGCTCCAGGCCCTGAGCTGCTGGCACAGAGCCCGATGTGGGGCTCCAACGCAGGAACCGCCAGATCATGACCTGAGCGGAAGTCGGACGCTCAACCAACTGAGCCACCCGGGTGCCCCTCTGGCTTCTTCCAAGTGCACAGGATACGTTTTAACGTCGCGATTTTTTTTCAGTTTGTTTATTTTGAGAGAGAGCATGCAAGAGTGGGGGGGGAAGGGCAGAGAGAGGGACGGAGAGAATCCCAAGCAGGTTGCGTGCGGCCAGCACAGAGCCCGACGCGGGGCTCGATCTCACGACCATGAGCGCGTGACCCGATCCAACCTCAGGAGTCAGGTACTTACCCGAGCGAGCCACCCAGCGCCCCTGACATCGCCGTGCTGATGACAAGGCGGCGCAGCCCAAGGACACGGCATCGTTCTGGGCCCTCACGGCGCGGGCGTTCTAACCGACGCGGGGCCTTGGCGCCAGGCGGGGCGCGGTTCAGATCCCGGCCCTCCCGCGTCCTCCTGTTGCGATCTCGGGCGAGACGGTGAGGCCCTACGCCTCCGTTTCCTTGTGTGTGACGCGGGCCCCGTCGTCCGGAGGTGGGGGAGGAGCCGAAGAGCTCGCGCGCGGGGGCCTGCCGTCTCCGTCGCTCTCGCGACATCTCCGGCCGCCTTCATTGCTCTCGCGAGAACTCCGTTGGCTCTTCCCTCCCCGCGATTCAGGACCAGCTGCAGCTGTGGATCCGCGGCAACGTGAGCGCCTGCGCCAGGTCCATCTTCATCTTCGACGAGATGGACAAGATGCACGCGGGCCTCATCGACGCCATCAAGCCTTTCCTGGACTACTACGACCACGTGGACGGGGTCTCCTACCAGAAGGCCATCTTCATCTTTCTCAGGTGAGGCCGGGCCGGGGCCGCAGGGGAGGGGCCGCGGGCGCCGGGGCAGAACCCAGCCCTCACTGCCCGGGGTTCTGTCGCAGCAACGCCGGAGCAGAAAGGATCACAGACGTGGCTTTGGATTTCTGGCGAAGCGGGAAGCGGAGGGAGGAGATCAAGCTCAAAGACATGGAGCCGGCCTTGTCCGTGTCGGCCTTCAACAACAAGAACAGTAAGCGTGGCCGGGGGCTGGCCGGGCCCGACCCCTCCCGCCCGTGGGCCCGCGTCCCCGCGTCCCCAAGTCGCCGGTGGTCGGCCTCCCCGTGGCCCGGGAGCCGGCTGGAAATGCAGGTCCCCGGTCCCTTCCCCAGACCCACCGCTCAGGGTTTCTGAGCGGCAGCTGAGTTAAACTCCCCGCGACTCTCCTGCGCTCTGAAGTTTGCCCAGTGCTCTCTTAAAGACAGAGGCCCGTTCTTGACCATCAGGGTCTTAAAGATTCGTTCCCCGTTGTCTTTAGCTTAATCATCCCCCTTCATGGAAGAGACGCAGGTGCTGGGGCGGGGAAGGCCACAGTGGGTGCCCCAGAAAGAGACGACCTGTCCGGTCCCTCTCTTTCCCTGTGGCCCCAGAACTCTGTGGGTCGGTGAACGAGAATAGCAGCCAAGCAGCGGGTGGGCCCGCACTCTGCACTCCCCCTGCCCGTTTCCTTTATCTTCACGGTGACCTTGTGGGGCAGAAACTCAGCCTCCCCGTCTTACAGATGAGGAAACGGGCCCGAGAGAGAAACGCCTGCCCAAGGCCGCACAGCCCGCTTGCTCAGTGGCTCTGATTCCGGGCCCGAGCTTTTCGCCACCCAGCTCGTGGCCTTTCCAGTGACCTCACACACCTTCGACCTCGAACCCTCGGAGGTGGGAAGTCCCCATATGCAGAACGACTCACGGGGTGACCTGTGAGCCACGCAGGTGGACCGCGACCGTTTACGCCTGCTCCGTTCGGGTTGGTTCTCGGGCTTAGAGAGCAGAAGGTCTCCTTCAAAGAACGAGAGATCGATGCGGCTGCCGAGTCCGCCGGTGTAGCCGCAACATTGCTGAGGGAAGACGGGATATTTTGTCCCACCGTAAGTGGTGCTTTGGCGGGCCACGCTGTGAGCACGCGCGATGGACGCCTTGGCCTAAAGGCTTCAGCAGGCGGCGGCCAGTCGCCCGGGACCCGTGTCAGGGGAGGTTACGAGGGTTCCAGAGTGTAAGCATCAGAGTGAGGCGGGCCTGGCTCAGCCATTATTGGCCGTGGCCTCAGGCGGCCGGCTGAGCTCCTTCATTCATTCATTCATTCGTTCGTTCAGCAGACACTGAGCTCCTGGGGCCACAGCAACAGACAAAAGCAGATCCATATTCTCACAGCGTTTGAGTCCTAGTGACAGTAAGGAAATGTGTCAGGTGACGGGACCTCTGTTACCTGTGTAGAAGTAGAGATGTACCTGCCTTTCCAGCCCCGATAGGCAAAAAATAAGTCCATACAGAGGGCGTGGGGGTGCTGGGGTGAGCATGGGCGGCAGTTTTAGTGGAGTGGTCAGGGCTCACTGTGGAGGTGACGTTTGAGCTGACCCAAGGACTGCGGGAGTGAGCCGTGTGGACACCGCAGGGAACAGCATTCCGTCAGAGGGAGCAGCACATGAAAGAGCACTGAGGCGGGGGTGTGCCCAGGGTACTGTGCAGTCCAGGATGAGCAAGGGAGAAAAGGGGGTTGGAGCACTGGGGGTGCTGGTCATGAAAGGCCGGGAGGGCCACAGGGAGGCCTTGGGCTTGACTCCCGGTGGAGGAGGGAGCGCTTTAAGCAGTGACGTGACCAGACTTAGTTTTAACAGGACCACGCTGGCCGCTGGGTGGAGCCTGGACTGAAGGCAGCAGGGCCAGGGGCACCAGGCAGGAGGCGTGGCCTGGACCCGCGTCCTAGCGGCGGGCAGGGTGACATGTGCGATTAGGATGCGTGTTGAGGGTCGAAACCTTCAGAAGGTAGGATAGGGTTTCCCAGAGGAGCGCCGTGGGAACGCGAGAGCCGCGAATCACGGCTCCGGCCTGAGCGATGAGAAGGCCGCGTGTGCCCTTGAGGGGGACAGACCGGGGGACAGACCGTGGAGTCGCCGGCGTGTGGGGCCGGGTGGGAGACGGGCATGGACAGTGAGGCAGGCAGCCCCGCGGAGATGCCGGTGCGGCGGGGTTCCGGCGGGGCGCTCGGGCCGAGGGGACACCCTGGGGAGTGGCCTGTGGGCGGTTTCTAAAGAGACTGAGACCATGGTTCCTCCAGAACACTCTTGCCGTGGTCAGGTTCTAGCTGGGCTCTGCCCGGACGTCACCTCCTCAGCCCGGCCTCGTCTGCCCACTCTGGCCGAGGAGCCCGCCCTCCGTGCTCACTCACCCCGTCTCGGTGCTCACAGCACCCCACCCCACCCCACCCTGCCCCGGCACTCTCTGAAATTGTCAGCTACTGGCTTGGCCGGGGGGGGGGGGGGGGTGCCGTGAACCCTGATGGCAGTGTCCCCGTCTGCCCGCTCTGCTCTCTCCCGGGGGCCTTCGGGAAATGAGCCGTCCCACCCTGCCCAGCCATTGGTTTTGTCCTTTCCCACGGCCAGACTCCACCCCGTCCAGGCGGTGAGGTCGTTTCGAGCACCAGTCAGTTGTGCGCAGAGCCCGCTGGGAGAGGGAAGCGTGCGGTCCAGTCGTGGCGCTGTGAGTTGTGACGAGAAACACGCGTTTGGCCTTTGTGTCCGTTTCTGGCGCAGATCTCCTAAGACACTTGGAATTTCCTAAGTAATAAGCCGTAAGGTGTCTTGACGCTCAGACAGACCCGGCCCAGCCCCGTCTGAGTGCGTGTTAAGGAGCGGGCTTTTGGGGCCGGCTAAAGGGCACGGGCTGGTTTCCAGGGGAGCCGACCACGCAATTGGACGGTTGGAGCTTTCAGTCCCACCCTCTCACCACCAGGGGACGAGGGGACAGGGGCTGGGGGTAGAATCTGTCTCCAGCAGCCAGTGATGATCACATCAGTCATGCCCATGTAACGGAGCCTCTGGAACAACCCGGAAGGTCAGGGTTCGGAGAGCTTCCCAGGTGAACACCTGGAGGTCTGGGAGGGGCCTGGAAGCTTCTTCAGGTCCTCTCTGCATTCCCCGTCTCTTCCGGCCGGCTGTTCCGGAGTTAGGTTCCTGTACTGAGCGGAAACTAGCTCCCCCAGCCCGGGTCGGAGCATTGCGTGGTGGCGTGGAGAGAGCCCCGCACGTTGGCCCTGGTGTCAGGGGCCAGGATTAAGGCACCGGAGTTAAGCGGCAAAGCGGAAGGGGAGCCGGTCACCTGAAGAAGTGCGGGGTGTGATCCAGCGGTGCCTTGTCGGGTGGGGGGGGGTGTGCCAGGTCCTCCCAGGAGCCCAGGAGGGGACCTGCGGGGTCACTGAGTGGGTGCAGCGCCCACACTCGCCCCGGGTGAAAACACACAGCAAAGTCCACGCCCTGCGGCCGCGCCAGAGCACGATCTTCACACGGTATCGCTCCGAGGCTTCCAGTTCTCGGTCCCCAGACGCGCCGTGTGGTCTGGGCGCGAGGGCGGTGCTGACAGGTTCTGCCGTTTCCAATCCGGCTGCTGGAAGTCCAGTGAGTCCCAAGTTCCCCAAGTGGCTGGTCCTTCCCGGGGACTCCTCTGTGCACTGCCAGCCTGGGAACCATGTCCCCTGCACTCCGCCGCGCCTCTGGGCTGGTGGGCCTCTCCCACTTCAGATCCATCCGTTAGAGAGGCGCCCCCCCACCACCACCACCGGGCCCGAGGCTGAGGAAGGTGCCGCGTCGCCCCTGCTTTGCCTTCGTGAGGCATCACCCCTCCTTGGTCTTGCCTGCGGGCGCGCTCCCGGGTCCCATCGGCCCCTCCGGACCGCGGGCTCCACCTCCGGGTCTGGCACCTTACGGACGCCCGGGGGACGTGTGTCAGGCGGACGGGTGGCTGGGTGTCGGGCGGACGGGCGGGCAGACGGACGATGGATGAACAGCACCTCTTTCTCCTTCCCAGGTGGCTTCTGGCACAGCAGCCTCATTGACCGAAATCTCATTGATTATTTTGTCCCCTTCCTCCCCCTGGAATACAAACACCTAAAAATGTGCATCAGAGTCGAAATGCAGTCCCGGGGCTTTGAAATCGATGAGGACATTGTAACCAAAGTGGCCGAGGAGATGACATTTTTCCCCAAAGAGGAGAGGGTTTTCTCCGACAAAGGCTGCAAAACCGTGTTCACCAAGTTGGACTACTACTTCGAGGACTGACTCTCGAGCTGGAGGAGCGGGACCTCCGCGCTCGGCTCGCCCCCCACTCCCCGCCTCCTGGCGCCGTGCCCTGGAGGAGGACCGGAGCAGAGGTGTGCTCGTGGACAGAACGGGAATCTTCTGAGAAGTTTGCCTCCGACGTCGGAGCCTCCGGGCATCACGCCCTACAGATCATGGACTTCGGAAGAGCCCAGAGCCTTCGGGGGCGGGGGCCCGGCTCCCGGTCCGCTCGTCTGGGGGCTCATGATTTTTAAGAAATCACGTTTTAATTTCAGGCGTTTGTTTCAAGGAAGGAGGTCTACGTTTTACTGAAAATGTGATAATTTTATTTAAAATGGTTTTTAACCTTCTGAGAAACTTTTCGGACTCTCTGTTACTGGCTCTGTGTATCTGTTTTAAGCTCCGGCCACCAGATCCTAGACGCCGAAGTCTTTACGGAAAAGAAGCCCAAGCCTGGGTCCCTGGCACGCAGTCCCTCCGGTGGCAGAGCCGGGGACCCAGGCGGGAGCCGTGATCCGCCCTGTCACAAGAGGACCGTCGCAAGGGGCAGCGTGTAAGAGGACACACTCGGGGGGCCCCTGGGGGGCTCCGTCAGTTAAGCGGCCGACTCTTCATTTCCGCTCAGGTCGTGAGTTCAGGCCCCACGATGGGCTCCTCGCTGACAGGGCGGAGTCTGCTTGGGGTTCTCTCTCCCCCTCTCTCTGCCTGTCCCCTGCTCCTGCTCTCTCTCAAATAAACTTAAAAACAAAAAAAAGACACACTCAGGCCCCTCACGGATAAGCCTGAAGTCCCCTCTCCAAGGGTCCTGATCTCAGTAACATTGTGAACTGTGGGAGTGATCTTAGTAACATTGTGAACATTCCTGAGAAACAGTCGCCTTGAAAGAAAAATATTTCCAGCTCGCCGCTTGCCAGTCGTTCAGCTTTGCAAAGGAAGCCCCTTCCCCGCCTTCCGTTCCCGAACAAGCGGGTGTCGCCTGGCAAGTTGTGCCGTGTTTTTAAAAACCATCTTTGTTACTAGTTTTGGTTGTTCAATGAGAATTCCCAAAACCTCTCAGGAAAGCGTAGCTGCCCATCCCCCCACCCCCGGGATCCTGAGAACAGTAGTTTTGCTTAGAACCACAGAGAACTACCGTTTTACGATAAAACGGCGTGTAGTTTGAGTACATCCTGGAAGGAGAAAAAGCCCCGTTCAGCGTGGGGCTTCAGTGCTTCAGTGAATTGAGACCTAGCAGGTGCAGCACGGGCTGGAGTCTAATGCGGGGACTCGATCCTACAGCCCTGGCTCTTCGCTCGGCTGCACTGGGGACCGCGCTGTCGTGGGGTTCACGGAGCTCCTGACACCCAGCCGTGGGGTTCAAGTCTAGAGACGCAGCTCAGCGGAGGCGCCAGGCAGGCTTACAGGGCACAGGAGACTAGACGACGCGCATGCATGCCTGCTGGCGGGTGGCGCTCCTGTGGGGGGTGGTGCCGGGCAGTGCTCACCGGGGCGTTTTTGCAGGCCCAGAGGATGGGATGGCACCGGGCTGCCGCAGGACCGCGCCTCCTCGAGGCACCCGGCCTGCACGGAGGCAATTTAAGGGCACCCGGGCCTCCTAGGGACGGCTATTCGTCTTGGAAGTTTCTTGATATGGATCAGAAGCCGGCCTGTTGTTCTGTCCCCAGAGGTCACGGATGGGGCCGGTCATTCTAAGCCGGCAGCCCCAGCACCTGGGGGTCCCCAGTTAGGGAACACAGGAGTCCCCCGACTTAATTTGACAAGCCCAGTCTTTGTAGGTGAGGCCATACGGGGCGGAGCGGGACCTGCCTGAGGCTGGGAACCAGACCTGGGAAGTCCAGCCTCGGGACCTGACCGCCTTCAACTGAGAAATGAAGGGACCGGGTGGGAGGTTGACAAAGAGGGTTCGAACTTTCTAGAAAGTAGCTGACTCGTCCTCAGTCCTGGAAAGAGGACCGGCGTCCACGATTCGCTGACGAGCGGCCAGGTGGAGTGCGACCGGGCAGACCCTGGTTAGCTTCCTGGGGTTTCATGGTTTCCCTCTGCTGGTTGCCTGGCCTGGGTCAAGTTCAGAATGTCAGCAGGGAGTCATGCCCCCCCCCCAACTCCCCCCACCCCTCCAACTTCCTTCCTGTGTTAGGTTCAGGAGGAAATATTCGCTCGGGAGAAGTCCCGCTTTCTGTGCATTTTCATCTACAGAAATACGGTGTATCGGCCATCACCTAACCCCGTGTAAGCGTACCTGTTTGGGGACACCAGCCTTTGAGGTAAATACCCTCTGAGGCCGACGCCAGCACGGCCAGGGTGCGGTTAGACACGCCCGAGTGGCCAAGCACCCTTTCTTCCAGGCTCCGACTTTTCAGGGTTCCCGAATCAACCAGAAAAAAACCAAAAGCGTCTGCAAGTGACCTGTCACATGATAAAATTTAGTGTTTATTTTCGATTCACAAGGTCAGTTCGAGTCCTCGTCTGCATCTCACACGGGGCGGGGGAGGGAGACTGGGCGGCCTCCCTCTCCGGGTGACGAATCGGTACCGCAGTCCAAAGGTGGCTCCCGCGCGTCGAGTGTGTTGCATCACCGTGAACAGGGAAGATCGGGTCTCGGCCTGGCCGCACACTCACGGGGTCGTGAAGGAGAGGTCACTCGGCTCCCCTTCGAGAACACGTACTAAAAAGCCTAAGCCTAACTTGGCATTTTTAAAAGACTACATGGGACCTTCTCGAAGGCCCTCCTGTGTCATTCGGACATTTGTTCTACGCTGTACGTACGAACACGCCTGTCGTGGTCACACGTCTGCGGCCCAGCTACGACCCGCACGGTGCGCGCTGGCCGCCGTCTGCCTTATTTCCCAGCGGGCAGGGCGGCCCGGCCCGGCCCTGCCACACAGGGTGTCAGAGGACACCCAGGACCGGCCACGTCACATATGACTTTGTTCGATCCGCGACTGTGGCCGCGTAGGACCATGCCCCGAACGACAAAAACGCATACTGTTCTCGGTAAGAGTTTCCAGTGAAGGAAGAGCCAACTCTTCCATCTTGTGTCCTTTCCCGTGTTTTAAAAACGGGCTGCGTCCCGCGTAGTTTTCTATCCTCTAAGATTTGCGAGTAAAAACATTATAAAAAATACACATCTCTTGGAAAACTCTGGCGTTTCTGGCGTACGATGCTTAACGCTTCTTTGGCAACGCGGAATCCGTGTCGTCCACGGAGCCCGAGCATGTCCTGCGGATTCCAGATGCTTCTCTGGAGTAAAGGGAGAGACCGGCCCGCGTGGGAGACCCACGGTTCACCACGGGAACCAAGGACGCAGGTCCCCAACCAGCGGCCTCGCTCTGGTCTCACTCTAGGCACGACTTACGGTTGGGGACAAATCTAGGTCAGGAGCAGAAGCAGGTACAAGGAAGGCCGGGGTCGACACCGAATGATGGCGCAGGAATCCCGGGAGCAGCCAGGGCGGCGGACAGACCGAGGGACCGTCTGTCCCTGGCCGCGGGCGCTCAGCGTGCGGGCCCCCATCGCCAGCGGACACCGTGCCTGGGGGGGCCACCGATTTTAACTGACGCTACTCCGAGCCAGTGAGCACCCTCTGCGCAAAGCAACAGCGCGGAAGGCTTTCGGCAGGTGCACGCCGAGCGCTCCCTGGACCGCAGGGGCCCAGAAGTCCCTGAGTTAGAGCAGCAGCTTCTGAGGCGCGGGTGCCGGGCGGCGGCGGCGGGGAGTCTCGCGCACACAGCTGTGCGCAAGGCACTTGCGTCGAGGTCAGTGAGTGGGGGGAGGGATCTTCAAAGGTCACCTTCTGCCGCAGCTGACAGGTGGGGCGCTGCGCGGTCCGAGAGGTCAAGTGCGCTCACCGCCGCCTTTTCAAAACTCAAGCTCTGAGAAACTTCTAGATCCCGAAAGTCCACAGGTGCAAATGTGCAAAGCCCGAAGAGAGCTTCAAAGTGCTTCCGGAAGGGCGAGGCCCTCGCTTGCTGAGGGGGGCGGGGGGCGGGGGGCGCTCCTCCCCCGCCCGGACGAGAGGTCAGTGAAAATCCAGCCGGGACTGCACGGTCTTGCAGCCCTTGTCGGAGTAGATTTTCTCGCCTTTGGGGAAATACGTCATCTCCTCGGCCACCCTGGTGACCACGTCCTCGTCCGGGGCGGAGCCGCGGGCCCTCATCTCGGCCCGCACGCACATCTTCACGTGCCTGTACTCCAGGGGCAGGAAGGGGACGAAATAGTCGATGAGGTTTCTGTCTATCAGTCCGCTGCGCCACAGGCCGCCTGCAAAGCAAGACATGGCTGGGTCTTCCGTCACCGTCACGGTCCCCTGGCCAGGCTCCCGGCCCCCAGGACAGCCTTCGGGTCTTTACCCGTCGAGACTTCTGATCGAGCGTGCGACAAACCTGAGAGAAGCAGCGGCCGGCTGCCCCTGCTAGCCAGCTTCTGTTAGAGAATCCCCGAAGACGCAGCAGCCCCTACTTCGGCGAGGCCGCAGGGACACGCGGATTCGGGGCCTTCGGGGAAGGCCTGAAGGGGCGGCCCTGCTGGGCGGGGCCCCGGGGGGCCTGGAGACTCACTG
>PITB01009614.1:22648-66372 GCA_004024585.1 Paradoxurus hermaphroditus
GCCCCAGCGCTGCCTTTTTGCCCTCAGAGACACAGCGGGTGAGGAAACTGCCTGTTCCCAGCAACTACTTCATTCATTTTTCTCCCGCCCACGCCGCCCCGCTGCCAGCAGCTGGCCCGCAGGAACAGAAGCCGGCGATTCACTTTGGCCAAGCACCTTTGTCCCCGGGCAGCAGACAGTTACCAGGGCCCCCGGCCAGCCCCAGGAGAGTGAACGGCTTGCGGGCCCCCCGGAAGTCACACACACTACCACCCCCCGCCCCCGGCTGACCTGAGAAAGATGAAGATGGCCTTCCGGTAAGACACGCCGTCGACCTGCTCGTAGTAGTCCAGGAATGGCTTGATCGCGTCGATCACCCCGGGGTGCAGCTTGTCCATCTCGTCGAAGATGAACATGGAGCCGGCGCACGCGCTCACGTTACCCCGGATCCATCCTTGTAACTGGTCCTAGACCGGCCGCAAAAGACACGGAGGCTCAGGGGACGTGCCTGGAGGAGCGGAGGCAGACTCAGAGCTCTCTGGGCTTGGACGATGAGCTCTTGGAAACCGCATCCCGACCTCCACTCACGGGGTAACAGCTTTTCCGCACCTTTTATCTATTAAAACTCCCAGCTAGGGGCTAAAACGCAAAGCAGTTTCTCCCCCCCTAACTCAAACGAGGCACCAAATGGGACTTTTGAAAGGTACAAGAGGACCAAGACGCAGGCAGAGTCATCTGTTCACTGTCAACCGACCCATAATTTCAACTCACTGTGGACTGAAATCTCGAGGTAATTTTACCAGACATACTAAGGACTAAGAAACTGGACTGAGGTTGGCACAGTGCCCCAAACCAGTGCCTCGTACCGACGACGATGACGGGGCGAACAGAGGCAGTGACACTTCCCCGAAAGCTCGCGTTCCTGACACAAGACACCCAAGCAACGAGCCCTCAGCCCCAGAGCATGGAAGGCTCCAGAGGTCCCCGCACCCAATCGCTGTCTTTCTAGAGATACGATTCTTCACGAAAGGGTTTGGAAAATGAAAACGATTCTTGTTGGAATCCCCGTCCAGTTTCGATTCCTCGTCCAGAGCAGTTTCGGTTTCTGATTTAGGCCCTCGCCTAACAGTAAGTAAGCCGATCAGCCGTCACCAGGGTGACATTCATTTAAATGAGAACCCTCCTAGACAACGGAATGTCGATTAAATGTAGAAAGAGTATCTCAAAAGAAGGACTGGCCTGAAGGTTCGGTTCTTCGAGGCTTTCGTGTGAAGCAAGTGAGCAATGCCAAGGATTTGGATGGGAGGCACAGACGGGACAGAAGCTAGACGGGGGGACAAAAATCCTCTAGCCTACAGAGGAGTCTGAGCCTCCGCCACTTCCCCAACGGCTGGGACGGGAATGCCGAACACGCTCGTTCATCGCAGAACGTGGCCACGGGGAGTTTTTAGGCCAGAAGGGAGTGAGTCCCCCCCTGCACCCCCCCCCCCCCCACCCCACCCGCCTCTCTCGGCTCCACCTTTTAACGTTAATAACGCCACCTGTCCCACTAGGTTATTTTGGAACCGAATGAGACAAAAAAGCAGTAGGAGAGCCCTGCCAACAGCAAAGGGTTACTTCGGGGCGGGCGGGCCTTAACCCGGCAGGGCCGGGGGGGCCCCCGGGGCTACTGCAAAGCCAAGAGAAGCAGTAGAGGCCAGAGGTAGCGAACGGTCGCCCAGACCCGAGTGGCCGGTGGACAGGGTCACAGGATTCTCTTGCCTGGTACAGTTTGATGTGCTGCTCGTGAGGGAAGTGCAGAGTCGACACAAACAGGTGGACAAAGTTACTCTTCAGGCCTTTTGGGTGAAGATTTTCAGCCACGATTTGGCTGACAAAATTCTTGCCAGTGCCGGCCCAGCCATGTAAGGAAAGAGTCAGTGGTTTCTTGGGGTTTGGATTGTTCTTGAAGCCAGTCAGCGCCTTGAGGATCACCTCTGTGGCCAGATGCTGCCCAAAGAGCTTGTCCTCTAATTCCTGCTTCAGGGCTGCAGGAGCCAGCCGGAGAACAGAGACAAAAATATACGTTAAGCGGGCCCCAGAAAAGCAGCGCTTTCCCCCAGCGGGCCAAAGCGAGAGGCACCTATTAGCAGGGAGCGGTCCCGGGGGGGTCTGCCAAACCCCAGGGCTGGCCCAGGGGCACGACCCCCGGGTTGCAGAGTCGCACGACGCCACTTCCAAGGAAAGGCACTAGACGGTTGTCCTGCTCAACACTCCAGCGTCTGATAAGGAAGCTAAACGTGTTCGTTCATCCAAAGATTAGCCCTCTCTCGACGGCGCCGCGTTACTCCCCAGCTACCCCTGCTGGAGTGCGGAAAACCCCAGGGCCAGATGCGGGCTCTCTGGGCAGCCGCTGCACATCTGAACGCTACTTAACAGGGCTGGCCCGCTGCTTTCCGCTTCTTTCTGTCCTCCCAGGGAGTCCGAGGCACTGCGGAAGGAACTCGGGCAGAGCCCCCACGGTCTGCAGACTGTGTCACGGAAGGGACGGCTTGCAGGGCTGGAGTCCCGCCCGAGGCCCCGTGCGTCCTCCCGCCCGCCCGCCCGCCCCAGCTCACGGTGAGCGCCGCGCCCCTCGCGCCCCTCGCGGGCCGACCCGCCCTACCGGACGCGTTGAGCCCCTGCTTCTCGCGGCAGCACTCGGCGAAGCGGCAGTACAGGTCCGTGTAGGACAGGTAGCCGGCGAGGGCGGACGCGGCCCCGACGGCGATGCCCACGCTGATGGGGTCGATCGCCGCCACCACGTGGGCTGCCAGCAGCGGTCCCAGCGCCGCCGCCCACCGCAGGCGCGCCGCCCGCCGCATCGCCGCGCTCACAGCCCACCAACCCCGGCGCCGCGCTCCCAGGCCGCGAGAGCGCGGTCGGACTTCCGGTCGCGTCACTTCCGCCCCGCAGGCCCCGCCTATCCCTCGGGACGGGGCGCTGTGCCGCCATCTTTGTGCGTGGCGCGAGAGGTGTCCGGGGACTTGGCTCTCCCGAGCGCCTCGCCTGCTTCTCGTTTCGAGCCCGCACCGTTGGCTTTGTCATCCCTTCCCCCGGAGCGGTAATGAGCGTCTCCCGTGTCTGCCCACCACCTGCCTTCCTGAATCAGCCGCTGCGCGCCCTGGAGGCCCAGGCCCCGGCCGGGATGCCCCGACTGCCGTGCCCGGGCGCACGATCAAACCAGAAGCCCCTTCCGTCATTCAGCATGCGACCAGGCAGGCCGTTTGCTGGCTGCTAGGAAGACTGCAGTGAAGGAGAGGGAGCTGGCCCCGGCCCTCTCCAGCCTCCAGCCTTTTGGGCAAGAGCCCACACTGGGCGGTGGGAGAAGCACAAGGGTCGTGGAGCGGGGCAGGCTTCTGCCTAAACGCTGATGAAAGGAGTTAGCCCGGTAACAAGCGAAGAGTGGGACGTTCACACAGAGAACAGAAACTACAGTTTGGAGAAGTATTTCACGTGGAGGAGGCTGAGCCAGGTGGAGATTGGAATGGGAAGACCTGCAGGAGATATAAGCAGGTTGGCCTCTAGTCTGCGGGGGCTGTAGGGAGCCACGGAAGGTTTTACACAGGGAGCAGCATGGTCAGAACAGAGATCGCTGTGGCTGTTGGGTTCGATGAGGAGGTTGGTCCAGGTAACCTTGGCCCAGACTTTGCTGAAATTGGTTGACTTTACCCATCAGCCAACGTGTCAACAAATATTTAACGAACACTGGCTCTATGTCAGATTCGATCGGGGATACAGCAGGTACAGGGCTGATAGAGTCCCTGTCCTCACAGAGCCCTCAGTCTCGGTGGGGGAGACAGAGGGGGCAACAGATGGTTTCTATCCCTCCAGGTCGGTGCTGCGATGTGGGCTGCACGGAGGGGGCGCCTCACCCAATCTGCAGGCTGGGGAAGGCTCTCCTCCGTGTCTCCGCGTTGACCCGAACAATGAGTAAAACTGCTCCGGGACCAGATCGCACTGAGTACACTCCAAGCGCAAAGACCGATACGGTCTTAAAATGTCGGTACAGCAGACCGGAAATCGGGTCTTTTGCAACCATTTGCACTTACGATGAATATTTTCAATGTCAGTCTAAAAATGCACAAAGGAGATGGGTGAGCACAAAACATGTGAAGACCCCTACCCGAAATCCTAACCTGCTTAGTAGGCATCGACTCTTCATCCGTGTGTTAACTCTGCGTCTACTGGGAGTGCTTGGGGCCTCCCTTCTGGATGGGCAGCTGCTAGGAGAGGACTTACGTGTGGATCTGAAGCTTGGTTCCCTGGCCAGACGGCCTCCTTCCTCTCCGCCATCAGCCTCTTGGTGGCCATATCTTCCCTGTCTCCCCACTCTCCAATCCTGAGCTGCCCTGGGGCTCTGGTGAGACCCCTTCTCTCTCCGTCCTCTCTCCCTGGGTGAGAAGCCCCAGCTTTCTCCCTCGAGCCCCTGCACACTGGACACCTCCACTTGGCTATTCACCGGGCACCTCCCCGTCCAAACAGTCAAACAGAAGCCTGGATTGTTTTCTCCAAACGTGTCCCTCCCCCGTGGCCCCTAGCTCAGAAAGTGGACCCACCTGCCACCAGTTGCGTAGGCCCAAAGCTAGTGGTTGTCCTGGATTCTTTATTCCCCCAGTCTCTACTTCTAACCTGTTGGAAGGTTGCCAACCCCATCTCCAAAACCTGTCCAAAGCTCTCCAGTCGCCTCCGTCTCTGGCCGCCCCCAGTCCGGCCTCCCTCATGGATGACCACAGGAGCCGCCTGGGCAGTCCCCTGGATCTGCGCTTGTACCCCCTGATACATCCTCCCCACGAGAGACCGGATCACCCCCCTCCCAATTCAGCCTGTCCACGGCTTCTGAAAACCCTTAAGAAAAAAAAAAATCGACCCTTTTATTCGGACCTCGAAGCCCTACCTGGTGCGCCTCTGCCTCCCTCTCTAACCTTCACCGCCCACGTCATATTCTATTCTCAAACGCATAGCCCCTTCCGTCTCTCGAGCGTCCTGTTCTCTCCGCCTGGATTCTTGCTTCAGAGTCTCGCCTGGCTGACAACTTTCAGGCCTCAGCTCAAAGCCCGCCTGCCGTACCTAAAGCAACCCCTCTTCCTCCCCACAGTCACCTACACTGCCTGTCTCCCCATTCGTGTCCCTGTCTACCGTCCAACTCTCCCGCTGGCCTGCGAGCTCCAGGAGGGGACTTGCCTGTTGTGTTCTGTTCCTCTAATTCTCGGAACTGCCACATACACAGTAGGAGCTCAACAAATACGTTCGATGTTCAAGGTTGGAACACCGTCCAAGAAGGTGGGCTCTGACCTGGGGGCCAGGGATGCTGCCGTGGACTGGACGTTACCATCCCCCCAAGACTCATCCCCCCAAGACATGACGGGAGGAGGAGGAGGGGCCTTGGGAGGTGGCTCGGCCATGAGGACGGAGCCCTTAACATTAAGTTGTTAGTAAGAGGGAAAACTGGGTGAGGGCTAGACGGAAACTCTCTGTACTAGCTTTGCAAATTTTCTGTCAATCTAAAATAAAAGGTTTCTTTTGTTTACAAAAAGCCGTTTTGTCTCTGCCACACCTGACCATCAGTGATGCTGGCAGAACCGTAATCACACAAGCTTTCATTCTTCCAAACTGAAGTCGGTTTGCGAAAGCGTGGAAATTGCACTCGTTGGACAGAAAGGCTCCAGGGACTGAATGCGGCGTAAGGTGAATGGATAAATTATCTATTTTATATCCATGAAAAGCGGGGAGGATCCCAGGGGTGGGGAGCGGAGGACGCAGGGGCAGGATCTGGGGCTTCATGGTCTCCACTGTCCTCGTGGAGAAAGAATCCGATTGGCCCCACCTGGGTCAGGTGTCTCGCCCTTAGATCAACTACCAGTGGGCAGGGATGCTGGGCCAAAGCGGCCCCCCGTTGGCACGATTCTACAGATTTCCTGTGACATTGTGTTCCCCTGAAAATGAACGTTTCCTCCTTTGTCATTTGGTCACTGATCATGAAGTCGGCCACTGGAATCCAGGGAGGGGGCCTCAAAGCCCCCTCCCAAAGAGCTCTCTGGGGGACCAAGACACATTGGACCCCCAGGAGTGGACATAGCTGAGCCCAACCGTTGCACCGGACTATGTAATGACCCTACACTGCTTCCTGCTCTTTTTAAGAAAGTTAAAACGTTAAAAAAAATGTTAATATTTATTTATTCTTGAGAGAGAGAGGGAGACAAAGCATGAGAGGGGGAGGGGCAGAGAGAGAAGGAGACACAGAATCAGAAGCAGGCTCCAGGCCCGAGCTGTCAGCACAGAGCCCGACCCGGGGCTTGAACCCACGAACCGTGAGATCATGACCTGAGCTGAAGTTGGATGCTTAACCGACTGAGCCACCCAGGCGCCCCGGAAAGTTAAAAAAATTTTTAATAAGACTGTATATTTCAAATTGGCAAAAAAAAAAAAATTACTATCATTGATAGTATCTGAGGACACAAAGCCTCAGAATGGGAATTTCCACGACTCTGAAGTCTGCAAGACATATCTAGAAACTTTGCTTCTGTAGAAAATGAAGACCATTTAAGTCAGACCAGGGGGAAGGTAGTGGAGGCCTATGTTTCTTTTTTATTAATTGCTGTGCTAGCGGCCTTCCATGGCTGAGGGAGTTTCCTATTTTCTTTAGACATCATTAGGCTCCAAAGCTCTCGTGGGACAGCTTCGCTGGTACGCGAATCCCGCCATTTTGCCGGCCCCGAGCTGGCTCTCGGGCGACCACTCCGTTAGAGCTACTGTTCCTTCCATGTTCATTTCTGTTCCAAACCTTACAAAGGGGAGCGCTTCCGGGTATTTAGACCCACATTCTCTCTTGAGGCTGTATGTTCGGTTTTCGTAGATTGTCCAAGCCTGTGGGGGCTGCCGCCTTGTGTCACCGTCACTGGAAGCCTGGAGCCTTCCTCACCCTCCACCCATCCCCTGGCCCTCAAGCTGTGTTATTCTCCTTACTCGTTCTGTCATCGTTCTGTTGGAGCATTGCTTACAATGTTTACATAGTTGACCAAAAACGTTCAAAGCCACCAGCCTGACTCGTCAAGGCTGTCCTAAATCCAAAAGGAACGAGAAAAGTCTTGGAAGGGTGATTCTGCTGCAGACAGGGCTCCGCCCTCTGGTGTCTGGGCTGGCTGAAATTTTCAGGACCAGAGACAGCACCTCCGCTTCCCCCATCCGCACCTGTTTCCCAGGAAGCGAGGGGTTTGACTGTAAGGAGAGAGGTCCCCACCTGATAGACTAGAAACTGCGTGAGGCTGGGGAGACCTGGCGAGGGAAGCGCTAGAGGGCGCCAGTGAGCTACTGGTCTGAAGACTCGCTGTGTTCAAATTTTGACTCACTTACTCCCCTCTGCGACCTTCAGAAGGTCATGAAAATAATGACAACAGAACAAGTTCAAAAGCCTAGACTATTTAAAATGCCCGGGATGCCTGGTGGCTCAGTTGGTTAAGCGCCAGACTTCAGCTCAGGTCGTGATCTCGTGGTTCATGGGTTCCAGCCCTGCAGTCGGGCTCTGTCCTGACAGATCGGTGCCTGGAGCCTGCTCTGGATTCTGTGTCTCCCTCTGTCTCTGCCCCTCCCCTGCTCGCACACACACGCACACACACTCTGTCTCTCTCAAAAATAAATAAACATTTAAAAAATGCCAATTGTTGGGGCACCCGGGTGGTTCAGTTCGTTAAGTGTCTGACTTCGGTTCAGGTCTCCGTTCAGGTCATGATCTTACGGTTTCTGGTTCGAGCCCAGGGTCGGGCTCTGTGCCGACATCTCGGAGCCTGGAGCCTGCTTCGGATACTGTGCCTCCCTCTCTCTCTGTCCCTGCCCCACTCATGCTCTCTCTCTCTCTCTCTCTCTCTCTCTCTCTCTCTCTCTCTCTCAAAAATAAAAATAGACATTAGGAAAACAATTTTTATGCCAATTGTTTACATTAAGCCCTCTATTATATAGAGGTGCCCTCCTGGGGTGCCCGGTGTTCTGTGTTCTCCTCTTGTTCGTTATTTTGCATACAGTGATATCTGGTTTGTTTCTATGAAGTCTTACAGCTATATAATATTACATATGCTTTTAAACAGCTTTGTTGAGCTCAAGTTGACATACGACCCAGTGCACATATTCAAAGTGTACAATCTGATATGTTGTTGTTTTTTAACGTTTATTTATTTTTGAGACATAGAGACAGAGAGTGAGCAGGAGAAGGGCAGAGAGAGAGGGAGACACAGAATCCGAAGCAGGCTCCAGGCTCTGAGCCGTCAGCACAGAGCCCGACGCGGGACTCGAACTCACAGACCGTGAGATCATGACCTGAGCCGAAGTCGGCTGCTTAACCGACTGAGCCACCCAGGTGCCCCTGATACGTTTTAAGATATGTATACAGCCATGAAACCATCGCCGCGATGGAGACTGGGAACATCACCTCCAAAAGACCCCACTTGTCATTTTGTCATCCTTCCCTCTCATCTCCCCGCCCCCGTGCCCCCTCCCCTATCAGCCACGGATCAGCTTTCCTTCACTGTAGATTAGTACGCCTTTTATAGAATGTTGTGTGTTTTAGAAGTGATGTGATGTATTACTTTATTTGTCGCATGCTCACTGAACGCCAGGCTCTGGGTGCATTAAGTCATTATCTGATTTAATTCTAAAGCCGCGCTGTGAAGCATCAGTGGAAATCTCCGTTTTACAGGTGAAGAAGCCGAGATCCAGAGAGGTTAGCTAATGTGCCCGAGGAGCCCCCTACAGGAAGAGGAAGCGATGGAACCAGAACCTTCCAAGGCCCTCCTCCCCCACAACCAAGCTCTCACTCACTGACCTGCCTCTCTCTCCTTCGCCAGGCAGGAGACAAACTACCTGGGTTCAAATTCTGCCTCTGCTACGACCGTGCGTATGACCCCAGGCAGGTCGCCCAGCCTCTCTGCGCCCCGGGGCTCCGTCTCTGCCCTCTAGGGTGGCCCTGCGGGTCACGCGAGATGATGAGTGTCGGGGGCACCTTACGGAGCAGAGGGCTCGGGCAGGATGGCAGAACACGCGGCCGTGGTGTAGGAGGTGAGTGCAGCGAGACGGACGTGCAGTGCATGATGGGAACCTGGGAGGTAGGAGGGGGGCGTTGGTGTGGGAACCAAGCCTTCTGGAAAGCTACGTCCTTGAACTCCTGGCCCACTATGGCCTGTTCTCCTCATGTTGGAAACGCACCCATCCATCCTCTAGGGCTCAGAGTCTTCCTGTTGTTGGCCACGCACCTGTTCCTCTTCGGGCTTCACACTGAGCAAAGAATGACTTGGTGGCCCCCGCAGGGCTCCCATCCGCTTGGGGGTGGGGCGCATCCCAGCGATGGTAGTTTAGTGTCCTGGGTGCCATGGCAGGGGTCGGTATTTCCCCCTTTCCCATTTCTAATCCCTTGCAACTTTTTTCCTCCTCCAAGCTCCGCCAGCGTCACCTGGGACTGACCAACCGCCCCACGGAAATTCTTTATAAACACAATATTCCCGAAAAACACCCCAAGATATCACGACTGCTGCTGTTGCAAACCTTCTGAAGAAGCTCTCTCTTCCTCGTGCTTATACGTCCCTCTCCAGCCCCTCCCTGTTGTTCCCTGAGAGCCACCTCCAGCCCCCCAGTCAGTCGACCACAGATGGAAGACCCAGGGACCGGCTTGGGAAGGACCGGCCGGGCTTGGAAACCCGGCACCTCCCTGGCAGGCCACGCGTCCTTGGCAATCACTTATTTCGAGGCTCTGGTGTTCACTCAGGAACTCTCTGTAGAACATGTTTAACTCCAAGCTGGTTGGTCTCTTCTCCCCCCGGGGGCCTGGCCACGCCCTTCGACTCCCCAGTGGACGGAGGCCCGGCGGTTGCCAACTCACTTGATAAGCAGAACCCAATGGGCAAAGGAAACCCGCCGTCCAGGTCGGTCCCACAGCAGAGGTCCCAACCCAACGCTGGAGAAGATGGTTAATGGACTGTGTCCACGGGGGCCACGGGTTTCAGGCCAAAGAAAACCCCAGAGCTGGATTAAGCAGCAAAAGGAACTAGGTCATGAGGGCGGAAGACCCTCACGGTACCTCGCCGACCGTGCAGGGGGGCTGGGGGCAGAGGGAGGGGCTGGAGTCAGGTCCAGAGCGCCCGGTCTTCCCTGCCTTCTCGCGTCACCTTCCCCTTGCGGATCTGTCCCCGCCCGCACCCGGCTTTGTGTCTGCCGCTCCAGACACCCAGCAGTCCCTGCCGTCTTCTCCCCTGCTCTGCTCTCGGCCCCAATTCCAAGCTCCCAGGGAAGGGATTTGATTGGCCTAGCCTGGGTCAGGTGGGCCCTGAGCCAGTCAGCTGTGGCCAGGGCTGGGGGCAGCTTCCCCCCAACCCCCACTATGAACCATGTGAACGAGGAAAGGACCGCTCTAACATGGATCTCCCCGCCTCCTCCCACACGTCCCTCTGCCCGCCATGCCGTTCCCACTCGGACAGCAGCCCTGCTCAGCCCCGTTCCAACACCTAGCTTCATTCATTCCTTCACTCGGCCAGAGAGTTCTTTTCACTTGGTCTTTTGTCCTACTCACACCTTCAACAGATTGGCTGAGGTCTACCCACACGGGGGAGGGAAATGGCTTTACCTCATTTACCAACTCAAATGGTAATCTCATCCAGAAACACCCTCGCAGACACACACACCCGGAAATAATGTTTAACCGGCTCTATGGACCCCTCTACCCAATCAAGCCAACACGTAAAATTAACCATCGTACCCTTCGAAAGAGACCAAGGGTGACCCTTCTCTCTGTACCCTGCAAGCTCGTGACAGTGCTTTGCACATGGCGGGAAAGGGGGGTGTCTTGTCAGGAATGGCAAAGGAGCCCAGGTTTCACCCTGCTAGCAAGTTCACATGCCAGCCTCCCAGTTCCACAGAGGCTGTCAATAAAAAGAAAAAAGAAAAGAAAAGAAAAGAAAAGAAAAGAAACCGATGGCTACCAGAAGAGATGGGTGAAATTGGTGATGGGGATTAAAAAGCACACTTAAAAAAAAAAAAAAAAAAAACACACTTATTGGGGGCGGGGCGCCTGGGTGGCTCCATCAGTTAAGTGTCTGACTCTTGATTTCGGCCCAGGTCATGATCTCACAGTTAGTGGGATCCATCCCCACGTTGGGCTCCCCGCTGACAGCGCGGAGCCTGCTTGGGATTCTCTGTCCCTCTCTCTCTGCCCCTCCCCTGCTCACACTCTCTCAAAAATAGGTGAGCTTATTTATTTACTCTCCAGTTTCGACATGGAGATGCCTTTTGGGGAGGAACACCAAAGGGCTGGCTGGGGTTTGGAGCTTTGCTTTTATTGAAACACAGAGAGTGGAAGGGACTACTGTAGCAAAATGTAACCACCTGGGCTGGTTACATCTGGGGTGTGATGTTATTTCCTTCCATGAAATAGTTTATAATTGAATACAAGAATTGGGGTGGCCCCCAGAGAGCTAGCCTGAACCCATCTGGAGAACCTGGTAACCTGATGAATGTTGCTAATGTTGTCCCTGAGAGAAAAGGGCTAGAAAACCATTCATTTCTCCAAACCTTTCCTCACCTGGTCGGAGTGGGAGCTAGTGTACTTCCCGAGTCTCACCACTAGATGGCGCCAGCAGGCAGGGTTAGAAACGGGGAGACTCCTGATGGCCCCAGCAACTTGAAACAAGGAAGCAGCAGTTTTTGCAAGACAGACGCAGAGAGGCAGATAATTTATCTGAGAACATGAGAGGCTGGTAGAGGCAGAAAACAGCGCCCTGGTAACAAAAGGACCCCTAGTTGACGCAGCAATACCATTCACTGGTGTGATCAAGTGTCTCGTTCCTAATCCTTGAAATTACACACGATGCAGTTCTTGGGGCTTTCATCCAGGTGTCAACAAGGGGTCCAGTCCCCACGCCCACGTCTGACTGATATCATTCCACTCCTGCCCACGGAATGACCCAGAGGTGTAGGCACCCTCCGGAAAGTGGAATGAGCCAGTTTTAATCTCAAGTGCCTTGACTTGGGCACAAAAGCCTTAAGTTCACATCCTGGCTCTGCTTCTAGCCAGCTGCGGGACCTTGAGCGATTGTCTTAACATCTCTGGGCCTCAGGTTTGTGGGGATATCGGTCCCTACTCTGGACCGTCGCAAGGATGGAATGAGATTACATACGCAAAGCCCCTGGCACATAGTAGGGCTTTCCTAAACGGAAGAAACATTAGTTGCTAAAGGCCACACCACTCCCGGTCATCCCCGGGAGCGAGGACAAGCTGTCAAGCCAGGAACACAGTGGACAAAGTTTAATGCTCTCCCGAAGGGTGAAGATACTCCCAAGCACCCAGCCACGGGGGAGGGATGTGGTGGTTCCGTGATGACTGTGTAAAAAGAGCAGCTAGATGGACGCCCGGGGGTCGGGGGGGGACTCCGCCGGTTAAGCCTCGGACCCTTGGTTTGGGCTCAGGTCATGATCTCAGGGTTCATGAGATCCAGCCCCGAGTCGGGCTCTGTGCTGACAGTGCGGAGCCTATGAAGGATTCTCGCTCGCTCGCTCTCTCTCTCTGCCCCTCCCCTCTCTCAAAATAAATAAACAAACATAAACGGAGAAGCTGGAGACCCTGCCGCTTCCCAGAGCGGGGGCGACACCATTCTTTCCTTCTTTCACTCCTTCGACAAGTATTTAGAAGCCAGCTTGCTGTGGACGGGCTCTGAGACACAGCCGTGAGCCACAGACCCTGCCTCCCCCCCACCCCACGCCCCCACCCCCGGGGAGGCACACCCCAGTCGGAGCAGGACGAATGGGTGAGGGTTTGGGGGCAAAGGAGATGAGGTCGGGACTCAGGTCATGAGTCCCCGAGTCTGAATCATGAGGCCCCGTGTGCCCGCCAGACACGGGCAGGCCTCTCCAAACCAAGGTTCTCTGAGACAACACGAAACAAAACAGTTAGTCAAGACGGTCAAGGCCAGGGACGTTTTAAGACGACGTCATCGAGGCTTATTTGCATACCATGCAGTTTGCCCTTTTCGAGTGCACCGTGGGGTGCCTTTCAGGGAATGCACCGAGTTAGGCAACAGCTGTCACCATCACCGTCACCACCGTAGGTCTTTCCGGAAGCATCTCATCTCCCCAGCCCGCTGCCTCCAGCCCATTCACTGCTCTTTCCTGTCCCCACCCCGGGGAACCACGCATCTACTTTCTGTCTTTACATTTTTTTGAATGTTTATTTATTTTCAGAGAGAGAGAGAGACAGAGTGTGAACAGGGGAGGGGCAGAGAGAGAGAGGGAGACACTGAATCCGAAGCAGGCTCCAGGCTCTGAGCTGTCAGCACAGAGCCCGACGCGGGGCTCAAACTCACAGACCTCGAGATTATGACCTGGGCTGATGTCGGACGCTTAACCGACTGAGCCGCCCAGGCGCCCCTACTTTCTGTCTTTATAGCTCTGCCTTTTCTGGATATTTCACACACGGGCCAAATCGAGTGGTCTCTTGTGTCTGGCTTCTCTTCCTGAGCATGATATTTTTGAGGGAGTCATCCAGGTCATAGCGCGTACCTGTAACCTGTCCCTCCTTATTGCTGAATAATATTCCGTTATAAGGACATATCACCTTCCATCCGCCCATTTATCAGTTGATGGACACTTAGGCTGTGTCTCGTTTCTTTTTTTGTTATTATTATTTTTTCTTTTTATTTATTTATTTTTAACGTTTATTTATTTTTGAGAGACAGAGCATGAGCGGGGGACAGGCAGAGAGAGAGGAAGACACAGAATCCGAAGCAGGCTCCAGGCTCTGAGCAGTCAGCACAGAGCCCGACGCGGGGCTGGAACCCAAGAACCTCGAGGTCATGACCTGAGCCGATGTCCGACACTTAACCGACAGAGCCACCCAGGTGCCCCTATTTTTTCTTTTTAAGAGAGAGAGCGAGAGCGCAGGGGAGAGGGACGGAGGGAGAGGGAGAGAGAATCCCAAGCAGGCTCCGAAGTCCACACAGAGCCCGACTCGAGGCTTGATCCCACGACCCTGGGATTGCGGCCTGAGCATCAAGAGTCAGATGCTCGACCCGCCGAGCCACTCAGGCGCCCTGGTTGTATCCCATTTCTGTCTGTCTGGTCCGTAAAATTTTAACGTAGGGCCAGCGAGCGGACCTCACACATCCTGTCCGCTTCTGGACGTGACACGCAAAATGAACGAGCGTGATTTTGGGGAGAGAAGTCCCATAATTTTCACAGACTCTCAGAGCGCACCGCGACCCTCCTCCCATCTGCAGGCGCAGGAATGAATTCCGGACCAAGCGAAGTCGGTTCGGCGAGATCGGCCTGGCTTAGGTGGGGTTATTTGTCGTGCGGGTCAAAGAACGCGGGCCTGTCGCGTGGGGACGCTGCTCCGAGGGTCTCCTGATGGAGGGTGGAGGGCGGTGGCCGGCGACGGCCAGACGTCTGATCGAGAACCAACATCCAGGCTGTGCCAGCCCAGCGAGGATGGTTCTGGAAGTACGCGTGTAGCCGTGCTCCCTGGGAACAGCGTCGACAAGAGCGGCGGGGTCCCCAGGCTCGCCCAGCGGGTGTCGACACACAACCGCGCACCCCAGTGGGTCCGGGGGAAAGAGACAGAAGGGGGAGAAGAGTTCCCAACCGGTTCCTAACGCAACAAGAAAGCAAGAGCCTCCTTCTTAGAAAACTGAGAGCATTTTATTTGGGGGTGGGGGGACTGAACCTACAGACAAGTAGAATTACTACAAGGAACATTCTATGCCCTCCGAAGGGGCCCGCCCCGTGTGAACGCTCTCCTGCTCGGCCGCCTCTGTACTCCTTTGGCTGACCCGTTTGAAAGCCCTTTGCAGGCGTCGCGACACTTGGGCCCTCAGCCCTCCATCACGCATTCCCTAAGGTTAAGGACAACTCCCGTAAGACCACGATACCGCTATCGTACGCACCTTGATCTCAGTATCGTGATATTATCGATTCTACGGTCCACATTCAAGTCCCCAATACTATCCTTCAGAGGTGTTTCGTTTTGTTTTTTTAAAATCCAAGACCTAACCAAAGATGCAGCCTGGCATTGGGTTGTCCTGAGAAGCCGGGTTTGAAATTGAAGGGAAACTCACGACAGCTGCTAGCCTGGCGGAGAACTTAAAGGGACCAAGGCGCCCCGGGAAGGACCGAGCAGGGGGCGTCTCGGGGAACCCTGGGAAAGCCCGGTGGGGGCTGCCGCCCGCATTTGTAGGCGGAGTCCTTGTCTGGGAGCCGAGCTGCCAACGCCCGGGGGTGGTCGAGGAGGAAAACCCGCAGAGCCTTGCCCGGAGTCCCCCCACCCCCACCCCCGGCTTGAGAGCGGCGGGGGCGGGATTCGAACCCTGGCTGGAGGACGCAGCGCCGAGGCGCTTGAAGCGCGGGCTCCATCTTCCGCCTGCTTTGCTGAGCCCTCGCCTCCGTCCCGGCCTGGGCGCTGTCCCGCGGCCCACCGCGCTCCCCACCGCGCTCCCACTCCCCCCTCCGCTGCGGTGGGAGGTGCCCGGCTCCCGGGTGTTGAACCCCATCAGCCCCCGGTGGCGAGGCTGGGGGGATGGGTCGCGAGGGAACACGAGTGGGACACCAGGGCTGAGAGCCAAGGCCGCGCACAGCTGGACAGCTCGGCTGGGGAGAAGTCAAGACGCGGGGCCCCAGGGCGCACGGTGCCTGGCGCAAGGGTCCAGGGCGCGGGGCTTGGCGCCCTGCGCAGTTTCCGGGGGATGGGGCGTGGGAGCATCATCTCTCTTCCCCGCTCAGACCTCACACAGGTTTTGAAAGACCCTGAGCAACAGAAAGAAGGGTCTAGGAGCGGAGGTGGGGAGCCCTAGGCGGCCGCTCGTCACTCCCCTTGACTTGAGAACTTAAAAAAAATTTAAATAAAAAGCACCCATAATGTGTGTATCTATTTTAAAGTATTTTTGGGGGCGCCTGGGTGGCGCAGTCGGTTAAGCATCCGACTTCGGCTCAGGTCATGATCTCGTGGTCTGTGAGTTCGAGCCCCACCTCAGGCTCTGTGCTGACAGCTCGGAGCCCGGAGCCTGCTTTGGAGTCTGTGTCTCCCTCTCTCTCTGCCCCTCCCCTGCTCGTGGTCCATCTTTCTCTTTCTCTCAAAAATAAATAAAACATTAAAAAATTCTTTTGAGAAATAAAAATAAAATAAAATGTTTTCTCAGGGGCGCCTGGGTGGCCCAGTCGGTTAAGCTCACCACTCTTGGTTTCGGCTCAGGTCATGATCTTATAGTTCCTGAGTTCGGCCTGGCTTCCAGTTCCTTGCTGACAGCGCCTGGGAGTCATTCTCTCTCTCTCTCTCTTTCTCTCTCTCTCTCTCTCTCTCTGATCCTCCCCTGCTCATGCTTTCTCTCTCCCTCTCATAAATAAAAAATAAACTAAAAAAAAAATAAAATATTTTATTTTAGAAATAGGGCATGTGCGTGAAGAAAATGAGAAAATACAATGAAGGAAAAATAAACCAAAATGTCACATCCCCACCGCGCAGACATCACAGCTCCTCCAATACCAGAGTCTTCCAGATCTTTTGCCAGGCAGGTGCTTCTCCAGGTGAGGGCTTTGTCTTCCCGACTGAGACCTCAGACACCAGATGACTGGCTGAGGAGACGCCTTGTCTGTATGGGATGTCAACTGTTCTTAGGAGGGGCTGACTGAACTCTGCTGGTGTGATTTCATTTGGGGAACCGCACGAAATATGACTTCTGGGTTTCCATTGCAGACAGTTTTCATCATACCTAAAATGAGACTTGATTAAGACTTCCTGGGGCGCCTGGGTGGCTCAGTTGGTTGAGCGTCTGACTCTTGATCTCAGGGTCATGGATTCAAGCCACATGATGGGGGTAGAGATTACACTTAAAACAGGGGGGTGGGGGCGCCTGGGTGCCTCAGTCGGTTGAGCGTCAGACTTCGGCTCAGGTCACGATCTTGCGTTCGTGGATTCAAGCCCCACACCCGGCTCTGTGCTGACAGCTCAGAGCCTGGAGCCTGCTTCGGATTCTGTGTCTCCCTCTCTCTCTGCCCCTCCCCCGCTCACCCTCTGTCTCTCTCTCTCAAAAAGAAACATTAAAAAACCTTTTAAGATTTCCCAGTTAATCGCACAGTGTTTTTCAAAGCCGGTTTGTGCGTGCTGGCATTCGTGCGTGACTCTGGTTGTATGTCCTTGGGGTTCTAAGCTAGGGTGCCCCTTTTTGTGCCAGTGACCTGCCGGAGAGACGGGGCCACAAGTTCCAGGGAGAGAGAGCCCCACCCCTGAGATGTGTCCCTGACTGCCTCCTGGCGTGATCTAACTTATTCCTCCCTCCCCCTGTTTCCTCCAAACTGGAAGTTAAAACGAGGCTGGATGGCGTGACATTCGAACCGGTGATTAAAATCCCCCACAACACAGGAGCGTGTAATTAGGGAGAGACGGTCACCTTTCTGGTCCTTCTCCGCCGAGACGAACAGCGGCTGGCTGCTCCTACTTCCGGGCCTTTCTCTCTGCTTCTGCAAATGTCTGGCCGTTTCCGTGTGTCCATAGTTGCTTCTGTTTGTGCAAAAAAAGGGCTTGATGGGACAGCCGTCGTTCTGGAACGGTTTCAAAAACGTGGCCACATATTTTGGCCCCCTCTCCACGTCTCGGTCACGAACCTCTGTCATATATTGCCTCGGCTCACATCCATGTTGCTGACTAAAAACCGTACTTCTGTACAGGAGCTGCCGTTAGCGGCGAGTCTAGAGGATCCGAATATAAATTCTGCGGACAAGATAGCATCTAACTTATTCAACGGACTTGCGACTCCTCTCCCCTCATCCCGGCCAGCGCTTCGCTCACAGCCGTCAGATCATCGTTTAAAAATCCAAGGCCCTTGGCTGCTGAAAATCCTCTGGTGGCTCCCATTGCTCTGAGGACGAAGCGCAAACCTCTTGCCCGGCCCTGCTCCCCTCCCGGAGCCCATCGGCGCAGGGCCTTTGCACATTCTATGCTCTTGCCCGCAGTGCTCTCACCACCACCACCCCCACCAGCTCCTCCAGCTACGTCTCTCCGAGATAGCTTTCTCCGGCCATGGAAGAAAAGCCGCCACGAACAGCCCATCACTGGTTTCAGGCCAACGTTGCAGGCAAGCGTTTGCAGTGTGTGCACCCCTTCGGGGTTGGACGGACGGCTCTGAAATGGGAGGGTCCCTCTTTCTACCCTGATCTCCAGCCCAGACGGGGAGTTCCAGGGAGCGGGTGACGGCCATCTCCCTGTCTTGTCTGCCGCCCGTGGCTCTGGGACCCAGGCCGGGGGCCCGGCACAGAGCTGGCCCTCAGGGAAGGAAGGGCCGAGCAGATGAATGAACGCCGTTAGGAACACACATGGGGAAACCTCGTTGGCCATGGGAAGCCGGAGTCTTAAGGGCCTGCTCCGATCCAGAAACGCTACTCGTAGAAATTCATCTGAATGTGCGCAGATGGCCTCTTGGCATGGCCTACCCTGCGGAATGCGCTGGAAACAATTTAGATGTCCGGCAATCGGTTCAAGGCAAAACAGAATGCTTGATCTTTTCTTCCAAGTCAGCGTTTCCTCCGGCCTTCCCCTTACAGTAAATGGCATCCCTAGCTGCTCAGCGATTCCAGGCCGAGCCCTGGGCGTCGGGATTTTCCTTTTTTTTTTTTTTTTTTTTTAAATGAAATCCACCCAGAGGGAGACGGCCATTTCCCAGCACCCGAGAAGTTCCCTCGTGTCCTGTCCCAGTCACCACCCCTCCTCGGCGCAGAGGTAACCGCTGTCCGGACTGCTCCTAGCACCCCGTTTCCCTGCTTCCTCCTGTCTCGGGACCGGACACCCAGCTTGCCTGGAGGCTCCCCAGTTCTGCGTTCCGGTTGGTTTTCCCCAGGGGGCCGCTCCCCAACCCTGAGCAGCCGGGGACATGACAGAACAGAAGACTGGCCTTGACCTCTGCGGAGGTGAGGGTCTCTATCTGGCTGGCATCGGAACCCTGACGTCAGAAGGCTGAGCGGCAGGGGAAGGCGGGTGGAGAGGGGTCGGGGGGGGGAGGTGTGGGGGTGACCTGGCAGGGCCTGTGGTTTGAGTCAAGAAAACGATTGCATAAAAATGGAGAGTCTTACCACAGCCTGGGTCCGGTCCCTGCCTGAGTCACACTAGAGAGAGAGAGACGGAGGGGAAGGCGAGAGCCCCAAGCCCCTCGGCTGGCCCTGGCCCTGGGTGTGACATCTCTGAAGTCATCACCAATGAGCTCAGGCAGAGGCGACTGGGGACAGGGCAGGAGGCAGGACGGAGGGCCGAGGCTGGCTCAGCGGAACTCAGGTCTGGGTTGGCCAGAGGGCACAGGGTGGAGCGTCGCCCCGGAGACAGCTCCGAACCACTCCCAAGGCCAGGGCGCCTCCGACGGGAGCCCCGCGTCCCCGGCATCCGGCGTTGTGTCTGGCACGCTCAGGCCTCGGGAGCCAAATGGAGGAGGGGGCCAGAAAAGCCCTTCTGGGGGGCCCTCCAGTCCCCCACTTTGATCCTATAACCTTCGCCAGTGGCTGTCCTGGGGCCTCGCGTGTCTCTGGCTCCCGGGACAGCGAGCCTCCCCGTCCCCCACCCTGTTTGCACAGGCTTAGGCGCGCGCGGCTCAGTCTGTGCCAAGCTGGGGAGTGACTGAAAGCTGGGTGCAAATCTGGCATCCAGCCAGGAGGAAGAAGCCTTTTTTTTTTCCTCCAAGAAAATGTTGTGTAATTCAGACGCCAAAAACTGCTGTCCCCGGGATGGGACAGGAGGGTCAAAGCGGATCACCTGGGTTCCTGGCGGCAGCTTGTGCTGGGGGGAGCCGGGACAGCAAGGGACGTATCTGGGCCTTTCCAGACTCCAAGTTCAGAACAATTCCGGGACACCAGCCCCGCCCCCACCCCCCGCAGCCCAGTGCTCGGGGCTGAGGACCGGATTGGGTCCTACCTCCCTGCGGTTCTCAGATGGACAGTCCAGACTGACAAGTGGCGGTCCTGGGGGAGCTCAGAGCATCCGGCCTGGCCCCAGGGGACATCGGCCTGCAGGCTCTCCACACCCTGCCCTGGGCAGCAGCCCCTTCCCAGCCGAGTCATCCTCCCCTGCGCTCCCCAAAGGCCGTTTTCACATACCCCGGTCAGGTATACGGACCCGGCGCTGTGGGTTAGCACAGAAATGGACTCGCTCCTCTCTGAACCTCCGTGTCCCCGTCTTTAAATTGGGGACGATCACAGCCCCACGTCCTGGGATTGTGGCAGGAAGACGCCGAGCTAACGTGTATAAAGTACCGGGCGCGGTGTCCGGCAGGGAAAGTTAGCTACTATCATTAATTTTGTTATATAATAATTGTTATTTTATCACCAAGTTTCACCACTCAGCTCAGGTTCCCCACCCTGGCTGAAGCTCTGTCTCCCAGCTGCGCGGTCGAGGAGGGAAAAACCTATTTCTCTTTTGCCAGTTTGTGCCTGCTTAACCCCGGGGCTCTGGCCCCCTCCCCGGAGTGCTACTTGGTGTCCTCTCCCTACTCCACGGTGACTCCCGCCCCACCGCCCACCCCCACCCCCTGCCCGAGTGGCCTGGATGCGACCATGCGGTCAGAACTGTGCCCAGAGAACAGGCTGGCAGGGAACGCGAGGCGAGGAGGGCGCTGCTGGCTGCGCAGGGCTCATCTGGGTCGGTACCGTGCTCCTCCGTGAGGGGGAGGCCCTGGCTCTTGGGACAAAGTGAGAGCAGGGAGGCCTTCGTGGTGGTGGAGTTAGGGTTGGGGTGGGGGAGGGCTGGGGAGCCGGACAGGGAAGCAAAGAGAGACTGGCACAGAAAACGCCGGCTAACCCTACCGTCCCCAGAACACAAGCGAGGTGCAAAGTGGCCTGGGGCGGGGCCTCGGCTTCTGGAGGGGACCCCAGCGCCCCGCAGAGCAGGTCCCAGACCTGAGCTAACTAGTCCCGGTTCTTGGCAGTTGGCTCCTTTTGCCGTCGCTAGGGCAGAGCTGCTTCGAGGATTCAGGGGCAGAGGGGCTTGAGGGCGTTCTTGGTACGACGAGGGGCGCGGGGACACAGGGGAGGACTGCCGGGGCGACCAGGCGCAGGCGCAGATCCACCCACGGCCACCCAACCCAGTCCCGCCCCGGCCACCCAACCCAGTCCCGCCCCGGGGCTGCTGAGCTCAGCCTCCTCCTGCGCCCGGGTTCCCCTCTCCATCTCCCTCTGGCCAGCCTCCCTTGTGCTCATCGGCGGTTGGCTAACCTCCCTTGTGCTCATTGGCTGTTGGCCAGCCTCCCTTGTGCTCATTGGCTGTTGGCCAGCCTCCCTCGTGCTCATTGGCTGTTGGCTAGCCTCCCATTGGCCGCCCAGCGCTCGGGAGCTTCTCCAGTGTCCAATCACCTGCGGCCGCGCTGGTCAGCCCCGCCCACAGAACGGCCTGGGTCGGCTTCCTTGGTGGAGGTGTGTCTGCCTGAGCTTGTGTGCGGTTAGAGGGGTCCTTTACGGGGGTTCAGGCAGGGCTCCATTCGAGGCCTTGTCCGGTACACCCTCTGCCTTCCAACCAGCTAATCGGGTCCCCGGAGGACAGAGCAAAAGCGCCCCTTTCTCCCCCGTACTTCTCAGCTGATACACACACGTCATTACGGGCTGCTAATTCATGGAGCCCGGGTGGGCAGGGACCTTCGCACTCTGTAGCTCTAGCCCCCGGGCTCTGCCGCAGGAATGACTCAGGCCAGGTCGAATCTCGGTTGTTAAAACAGCAGCAGCGATCATTTGCATTTCACACCCGGCGCGGTCCCACGGGCGCCTGGATTATCTCAGTAACCCTCGACCCCTCGACAGAAGGTCAAAGAGCACGCCCATTTTAGAGACGGAGAAAGCGAGGCTCAGAGCGGCAAAGTACGGTGCTCGGGTAGGAGGCCGTAGTTCAACTGGCCCTCAACTGCCGAGCCACAGTGGGCAGGCTGCTTGGTCCCTCCAGGCCTCAGTGTCCCCTTCTGCAAAAGGGAGATAAGAAGATGTAACATACAAGTTGGCCCACGGAAAATCGGCTGTTTTCAAACTGTGAAACTCACCCCCGAGGTTGGCATTGTTATCACAGGCGGGAAGACGAGTTTTGCTGCTCTTTCAGCAACAAACCGGGCATTGCAGTCTTGACCTTGAAGGCTGGCTTGCTTGAAATCAGCCTGCGATTTGGGCACGTACCTCGAGGACAGCGTGGACATCTTGAGTCAGGGATATTGACGCCTGAACAGAAAGGCATGCATTTCACCCGAGATTCTCATCACATCGGTGACCTCTGGGCCGTGAGTCTTAAAGAAATCGAAGAATCAGAAAGTCCTAGACCACTCTACTGCACAGCAAGAGGTCAATGACAGTAGCCCGCCCCCTTGTGTAGACCGGCACTGTCCAGTGTGGCAGCCACAGCCGGATGTGGCCCTTGACCTCCCAAAACGTGGCGAGTCCAAATTGAGATGTTCTATGACTGTAAAGTTCATACTGATTTTTAAAGACTTCATATGAAAACAAGTAGAATACCTCATTAATAATTTAAAAATATTAACTACATGTTAAAGTGATAATATTGGGGGGGGGGTCCACCCAGCCACCTGGGTGGCTCAGTCAGTTAAGTGTCCGACTTCTGCTCAGGTCATGATCTCACGGTTTGTGGGTTCGAGCCCCATGTCGGGCTCTGTGCTGATGGCTCGGAGGCTCTGGAGCCTGGAGCCTGCTTCGGATTCTGTGTGTCTCTCTCTCTCTTCTTCCCCTCCCCCGCTCACAATCTGTCTCTCTCCTTAAAAATAAATAAACTTTAAGAAAAAGCAATAATATTTTTTAATTAAAAAATTTTTACGTTTATTTATTTTTGAGAGAGAGAGAGAGAGAAAGCATGAGCAAGGCAGGGGAAGAGAGAGAGGTGTCAGTCAGCACAGAACCCTACGTGGGGCTTGAACCCACGAGCTGTGAGATTATGACCTGAGCTGGACTCAGAAGTTTAACCAACTGAGCCACCCGGGCATCCCAAAAGTGATAATATTTTTGATATATTAAGTTAAAATGTTCTTTTTTAAAGTTTATTTATTTTGAGAGAGAGAGAGAGAGCACATGAGCAGAGAGAGACAGAGAGAGAGAGAGAGAGAGAGAGAGAGAGAGAATCAATCCCAAATAGGCTCCACACTGTCAGCACAGAGCCTGACTCGGGGCTCAGTCTCACAAACCGTGGATCATGTCCTGAGTTGAAATCCAGGGTCATGTGCCTAACCGACTGAGCCACCCAGGTGCCCCGATATATTCGGTTAAATAAAATATATTATTGTAGTAGGCTGAGTAATATCCCAAATATATCAGTTCCTGATTCCTGGAACCTGTGTTACCTTTTTGGAAAAGGGGTCTTTCTCTGCAGTCGGGACACAGTTAAAGATCTGGCGATGGGGAGATTACCCCGGATTAGCCAGGGAAACCCCGAATGCGACCACACGGATCTTGATAAGGGAGAGGCTGAGGGAGATTTACACGGACGCGCGGAGAAGAGGAGGCAGAGGCTGGAGGGAGGTGGCCACAAGCCAAGGAATGCCAGCATCCCTAGGAGCCAGAAGAGGCAAGAAAGGGATTCTGCCCTGGGAGCAAAACCCTGCCGACGCCCTGGTTTCGGACTTCTGGCCTCCCGAATCGTGAACGGCTAAATTTCTCTTCTTCTAAGTCCCCAGGTTCCTGGTGATTGGTTACAGTGGCCACAGGAAACCCTTCCGATTATAGAAATTAATTCCACCTGTTTCATTTTTTTTAACGTGGCTACTAGAAAAAACATTTTTGTTTTTGAGAGAGAGAGAGCACACAAGTAAGCGAGGGGCAGAGGGAGAGAGAGGGTGCGGAGCCCGTAGTGGGGCCCGAGCTCACCCCAAGTGGGACTTGAGCTCACCCCAGGTGGGGCTCGAACTCACGACCCGGTGGGATCATGACCTGAGCCGAAGTTGGAGGCTTAACCGACTGAGCCACCCAGGCGCCCCCATGTGATGACCTGAAAATGTACAGTTACCCATGTGGCTTGCACTTGGCGTGTGCGTTACGTCTCCACCGGACAGCGCTCTCTGGAACAACAGAGATCCCAACGAGCTCGGTCCTCCCTCGTTCTTCTCTAAGGGTAACAGGGAAGCCCCCCCCCCAACCCTGACCCCCTGCCCCGGCGCCTTGTCTGTAAACATATTGTTGAATGAGGACGACGCTGCCAGGCTGAAGTCCTTGGGTCTCTGGGAGCCCGGAAAGGGGTCTGTAGATTTGATTTCAAGTCGGTAGGATCAGTTCCATAAATCTGTGGTCTTTGGCGGGACGACGCGAAGTGAGCACTCTCTGGAGCTCCGCCCAGAGCTCCGCTGGTTCTGCAGACACGCAGGCACCTCTCAGACCACAAGAAGATGGGGCGCCTGGGGGGCTCGGTCGGTTGGCTCCGACTCTTGATTTCAGTCCGACCCTTGATTTCAGCTCAGGTCACGATCCCAGGGTCGTGGGATCGAGCCCCGCGTCAAGAAGCTTGTTTGAGATTCTCTCTCTCTCTCCCTCTGCCCCACTCCCCCGCTTGCGCTCTCTCTCCCTAAAAACTAAAACTAAAACTAAATAAAATCGAAACACAAGAAGGCACTATATGAGCGAACTAGGGCTTCTATAATTTAATGACCACAGACCGGTTGCCCTGAAGCCAGAGACCCCGACGCCAGAGGGCTGAAAGCAAGGTGTCGACTGGGTTGGTTCCTTCTGGAGGCTCTGAGGGGGAAACGCATTTCGCGGCCGTCTTCTGGTGGCCGCTGGCCAGCCTCGGCCTCCCCCGGCTTGCGGCCACATCGGCCCAGCCTCTGCCTCCCTCTTCCCAAGGCCTTCGCCCCTGTGTGTCTGAATCTCCCTCCCCTTTCCCTTACGGGGACTCGAGCCATCGGATTCAGAGTCTACGCCCAAGGAAGAGTTCCTTCGAGGCCCTCCGCGCGATCGCCTCTGCAAAGCCTCTGCGATGCCTAATCTTACGTGTCCGCTCGACTGGGGCCCCGGGGTGCCCAGACGAAACTTCTTTTCCTGGGCGTGTCTGCGAGGGTGTTTCCGGGGGAGACCAGCATTTGAAATCGACAGACCCAGCGTGGGCAGGTGTCATTCCGTCGGCCGAGGGCCTGACCAGGACCAAGGGCAGACTGTCTTACTGTGGAGTTGGGACATCTGGCCTCCTTTCCTCCTGCCTTTGGGCTGGGATTCCACTGCCCTGGCCCCGGGGCCTTGGGACGCAGACCGAGTTACACCATGGGCTTTCCTGCAATTCCAGTTTGCGGACGGCGGAGGGAGGGACCTCTCTGGATCTATAATCATCTGAACCGATTCCATATCTACATGAATATATACATATAAATATCTCCAAGTTCGCTGGAGAGCACTGACTAATATGGACTCTATTGCCAAATAAGGTCATATTCCCAAATATGGCAGGTTAGGACTCGGACGTATCTTTTTGGGGCACACCATTCAACACACGACACACCTGTTCCCTGGGCCACCAAAGGGTAGAGGCTGAACTGCGGAGGGCGTAGCGGGGGCCTGTAGCCGTGTGGTCCTGGATATGAGCCCTCCAACCAACCGTGACCGCTTTGCCAGGGTTGCTGGCTCCCGGGCGCTTCCGGAACCCTCTCTGAAAACTGGAAGTGCTGGTTTTATGAGTGCTCACTCCGAAAGCACTGGGGCAAGACCACTTGTTCCTTATGTAACTGAGGAGTTACTCAGCTGCTCCGTATCTGCGTTTTCTCATCTGCAAAGTGTCAATAGTCCTAGCATCTACCTACCTCAACAGGATGTGGAAGATTAAGTTAACATTTCCCCGGGCACGGACACGGGGCGAACATGAGACAATGCTTCGTTTTTTTCTTTTCTCGTAAAGTCCTCTCTCTACCCAACGTGGGGCTCGAACCCATGACCCCACGATCGCGAGTCGCACACCCTACTCACTGAGCCAGGCGGGCGCCCCTGTACGAGTGTCGTTTTTAAAAAAAATACCGCGCGACAACTGGCTCGCGGAGGGCCCCTGTGTTCGTGTTGTTATTTGTAATAAAACGCTGGCATCTGCTACATCGGACAGAGGTGATGAGACGTATTATCAAGCTCCGATGTCATCCAGTCGCTGGCTTGGATTCAGACGCGCCTTCCTTACTCAGCTCACGTCGAAGGATCTGGAGCACAGAATCCGGGTCCGTTTGCGCAGTCGCGCAGGGTCCCGTGTGCTCAGTTTGCCCCTCCGCGGTCGGCAGCCTGAGACCCTCGATAACTTTTTTTTTTTAATTAACGTTTTTTAATTTATTTTTGAGAGACATAGAGACAGAGCATGAGTCGGGGAGGGGCAGAGAGAGAGGGAGACACAGAATCCGAAGCAGGCTCCAGGCTCCGAGCCGTCAGCACAGAGCCCGACGCGGGGCTCGAACTCACAGACCGCGAGATCATGACCTGAGCCGAATTCAGAAGCTTAACCGACTGAGCCACCCAGGTGCCCCCCTCGATAACTTTTGAACGAGGGGCATTGCGTTTGCATTTTGCACGGGGTCCCCACAGATTCTGTAAGCAGACCCTGCTCGGAGTCCCCACCCGTCCTGTGGCTGTGGCAGGGAGGGGTCTCCGGCCAGGGGTGGCGGGACCCCTCTGGTCTGCGCTCGGTCCGAGGTGCCTGGTGCTGCGGCCTCTCTCGGAGGGACCTTCTCAAACTAGGCCGCGGCGGCCGGGAAAACGCGGCATCCGAGGCTGAGCTGATGGGGGCGGTTTTTGTGTTGCCCCGAAGGGGAGACGTGGGGCCGACCCGGTGGTGTCTTTCGATTCCGCAGGCCTGCGGCGAGGAGAAGGGGGCGCGCGTGTGCCCTGTGGCCCCAAGGGACAGATCTGGCGCAGCGCCAGGAAGGAGTTCTGAACGAGAGTTGTGCAAGAAGGAACCGCGGGCTTGCCCTCAAACCTCAGCTCTGCCTGGGGGAGGGGGGAGGTGAAGGCGCCGCGGAGAGCGTCACCCCTGCCCAGATCTGTGACCTCAGGCGAAGTCATTCATAGCCGCGAGACCATCTTCCCAGCAAGAACATTGGCTGATGAGGCGCCCTTATCCAGGGTGCCAGCGCTGAAGATAAGACAAGGGCATAAATCAGGGACTTATCGTTCCCTCCTTGACAGCAGCCCTGTTGTCCTAGTGGTTATGGTTGATTCTTATTATTATTGTTGGAAAGCGGTGAGTCCCCCAGACTGGCCGGGTTCCAGCCGAGATGAACCATCACGAAGCTGCAGACATGACCCTCGTGTCAGAGCTGAAGGAGGAAGCACCCGCTTCGCCCCCTTAATGATGTCAGCCTCTGGCAATATTCGGATGATTCGTTTAAAAGCCCGAGGTTACAGGGGGCGCCTGGGTGGCTCAGTCAGTTAAGCCTCCGACTTTGGCCCCGGTCATGATCTCGCGGTCCGAGGGTTCGAGCCCCACGTGGGGGCTCTGTGCTGACAACTCAGAGCCTGGAGCCTGCTTCCGATTCTGTGTCTCCCTCGCTCTCTCTGCCCCTCCCTCCCTGCCTCTCTCAAAAATAAAATAATAAATAAAAAAATTAAAACCTGCAATCACAAAATCGTGTTGTCCTTGTGACAAAGGCCCGAGGGGAGAGCGGAAAGCGGGGGGGGGGGGTTACGGAGGAAGTCTGGGGTCCTGGAGGGCGGTGAAGGGCGGGAGGGTTCCCATCATCGCTGGGTCTGAAAGCCCCGGCCAGCTGTCCCCTGAGCCATCGCTGGCTCAGCTGGGATCCCAGGAATGCAAAACTCCCTTCCAGGGCCTCCTAGGAAATGGGTTCCTGATGCGTCTGAGAGCCGGACTCGGGAAACGGCCCTGGGAAAGCGACACCAGGGGGTGGCGAGCGTGCAGGCAGCGGGGTACAGGGTGGGGATCCCCCGGGGCGGGGCGGGGGAGGGGGTCCCCGCTCTGCCTCATCCCCGGAGCCTCGGCCCAGAGGGCGCAGCTTCTCTGAAGGTCTTGGCAGGGGTTTGTGCTGAGACACACATCTGCCCCTCCCGCCTCCCCACTCCGCCTCCCCCGGCGCCCTGCGCGGTCCCCCGACGGCGTCTGGGAGGCTCCGCGTGACTGCAGCTCTGCGCCAAGCGCCCGGGTGGGAGGCCAGCGGTCAGGGAGCAGCGGGTGGGATCCGGCCAGGCCTTGGTCGGAGCGCGGAGGGGCCCCAGGTGCCTGTCCCTGCCGAGACGGGAGACCGGGCCGGGACTTCGCAGCGTCTCGGGCACACATTCCGGCGGCCCATCTTCCGGCGAGTATTTGCCCAGCGCGACTCGGTGTAGACGCCACGCCAGGCGCTGTGTGAATCGCCGCGAATAATTTTCAACTTGAGGTTAATCATTTGCGAGGGACGCCTGGCTGGTGCGGTCGGCTGACTCTTGGTGTCGGGCTCAGGTCATGACCCCAGGGTCGTGGGATCGAGCCCCGCGTCGGGCTCGGCGCCCGGCCTGGAGCCTGCTTGGGCTTCTCTCTCTCTCTCTGCCCCTCCCCTGCTTGTGCTCTGTCTCTCTTCCTCTCAAAAACTAAATATTAAATTTAAAAAAAGGTAACCATTTTGAAGTGTACAGGTCAGCGGCACTATGTACCTTCACGGGGTAGTGCCACCATCATCATCATCTCTAGAACTTTCTGGTCCTTCCAGAAGAAAGCCCCACGCGCATTAAATGGTCATTCCCAGTCCGCCTCCGCCTCCACCCTGGCAACTGCGGTCTGCTTTCTGCCTCTATGGATTCGCCCGTTCTGGACTTTTCTTATAAATAGAATCATACCATACGCAGTCTTCCGCGTTTCTGGCTCCTCAGCACCTCGCTTGCCAGGTTCACTCACGCCATAGCAGGTGTTACTAGCCCGTCCGTCTTAAGGCTGAGCGAACTCCGCCCCGCGGCTCTCCGGTCTTTCCTCACCTCTGGCCTTTACAGCTGACCGGCCTTGCCCTCCCTCACTCCCGCAGGAGGTTCCTGACTCAGGGAAGCATCCAGAGAGGAGAGGAGCCTTACATCACACATTAAAGATCGCTGCTTCTCGGGGCGTCTGGGCGGCTCGGTCTGTTGGGCGTCCGACTTCAGCTCAGGTCACGATCTCTTGGTTCTCGAGTTCGAGCCCCGCATCGGGCTCTGTGCTGACAGCTCCGAGCCTGGAGCCTGCTTCGGATTCTGTGTCTCCCTCTCCCTCTCTCTCTCTGCCCCTCTCCCGCTCAAGCTCTGCCTCTCTCTGTCTCAAAAATAAACAAACGTTAAAAACAAACTAAAAAAAAAAAAGGATCGCGGCTTCTTGGGTGCTGACCGTGGACTAGTTCCCCCTCTCCCCCCCGCCGGGGCCGGAGCCCACAGCCCCACCGCCGGAACGGCAAACCCTCTGTGGCAAGAACATCTCCCTGGTCCCGAGCCCAGCCGTGAGATCCGGGGCGAGTACGATCACCAGCCTGGGCCTCAGGCCGCCCATCTCTAAAATGGGTCTACAGTCCTATCTCCTTTGGGAGGATTCAGTTTGACAGCATCTGCGATGAGGCCAAGGTTGGGGGGGTGAGGGTATTGCCCAGTGAGCGACCCTACAGCCACCACCCTATCTGACTGCCGTCCTTAAGCGGGATGGCATCAGCCTCCAAGGTCATGTCTTGGCCGTGCCGGGAATGGGCTGAGGGGCCCGGCCGGCCTTGGGAGCCCGGGAAGCGGCCTGGCACGGAGCCCCAACTTGGCCCGGCCTTCCCCGCTCCTCCTTCCGAGGAAAGCTGCAGCTGCCGTGTTTCTGCGCTCCTGCCCCGCGCGGGTGCCGTCAGCGTGCACGCGAACTAAACTGAAAACCGGCTCGCCTTCCCGGTCCCGCTCGCCCGAGGCGGGTCAGCTCGTTCTGGCCCCGGCCTGCCCGACAGCCGGTCCCGCTCAGAGCCGCACAGGCTTCTGCCCTGGCTCCGGGCCCGTCAGGAGAGGCGGCCAGGCTCCCGGGGGGCATTCCAGGAAGCAGGCGGGCGGCAGTCAGGCCCCCGGAACCAGGCTCTGGAGCTCTTGAGCCATCCGGGTGTAGACGCCATCGGGTCTAAAGGAACCGGATCGGGTGAGCTGAAAGCGATTCGATGAATCACAGTTGGGTCTACGTGTCAGGCCCAGGCCCAGGGTTTGCGGTTCTTCAGCAAACTAGACTCCCCCCCCTCCCCCCCACACACCCCCCATCCTCCGGCCTAGGAAGCCAGGTGTTAGACAGTAGGGACGAGACATAAATTCTACGGTATGTCATGGCATGAAACGGGCTGGGGAGAGAAAAGAGAAAGCAGAGGCAGGGAAGTGGCCTCGGAAATGCCGAGGGCGGGGCAGGCTGTGCCGAGGATTAGAGCGAGGGCGGGTGGAGGGGGTGACATCCGAGCGAAGCCTCGAAGGTGCGCGCCCGCCCAGGGGCAGAGAATTCCAGGCAGAGGCGCCGGCCGCAGGGCAGGCCCGGAGCAGAGACGGTGTCCGGCGTGTGTGAGGGGCCCCGCGCGGACGGGGAGCCCAGGCCGGCTGAGCCAGCGGGGGCGGCACCGGATGGAGAACCGGATGGAGACCAGATGGGATGGGGCCGTGGGCCGCCGTCCAAGCTCCGGCTCTCGCTCGGAGCAAGACAGGAGCTCCTGCGGTCTGGAGCCAAAGACAAACGTGATTTGACTGATGTTTTGTTTAAGCAAAGAAGGAAACTCCTAGACTTTCAGGCCCGGGTGAGTCAGAGGTTGGGGCCTTGTTGCCTCCGGAATACAGGCTCCCTCCACGTGGGGAAGGGGGGTGCGGGGGAGAGTCCCACGCAGCTTCAGCCCCAGAGCCCAGGGGGCTCTTCCGAGTGGGGTCAGAGTATAAACTCCCAGGGAAAGGCTCTGATTGGCTCTGCCCGATGCCAGGAACATCGTGATTGGCTTCCCCGGGTCACGTGGCCACCCCATTCCCAAGAAGGGGAGGACTCAGATTGGCTGCCCCAGCGGCATTATTACAGCTCCTGAAAAGAAAGCCGCGATTTCCCAGAAGGGAGGAGGAGGAGGCGAGCTGGCGGGCCAGAGGGACAGCCCGTCATGGAATTGCTCTTCCCGGAGCGGGCGGTGGGCAGCCTCTGCCCCGGTAGGGGCCGCGCGCAGAGCCATCGGTCGGAAGGGGCCGGCCGATCCCTGCGTTTGCACGCCGCCTCTTCCGTAGCCCGCCTACCGCACCCCGCAAACCCCACTTCTCAAGGGCGAGGTGGAGGGGTCGGTGCCAGCTGGGCTGACTACATACAAATCTGACTTCAATCACTTGAGCCCCGGCCCCAGCCCTGCTCCCCCGGGGTCAGGAACCAGCGGCAGAGGTGGGGCCACTTCCTCTCCCTCCGAAGCTCCTCTGAAGTCACAGACAATTAAACAGCCTGGGAGCTGGGACTCTGAGCCCCAGGAAACGCCGAGGAGGATGAGCTGGAACAAGCAACACGGTGGCTTAGACGAAGCAGCTGCTCTTTGCTCGCTGTGACCAGAGAAGTCGTGTGCGTGCGTGCGGGTGTGCGTTTTTTTTTTTTTTAACGTTTATTTTTGAGAGACAGAGAGACAGAGCGTGAGCAGAGGAAGGGGCAGAGAGAGAGGGAGACACAGAATCCGAAGCAGGCTCCAGGCTCTGAGCCATTAGCACAGAGCCCCACGCGGGGCTAGAACCCACAGACCGTGAGATCATGACCTGAGCTGACATCAGCCGCTTAACCGACTGAGCCACCCAGGCGCCCCCGTGCGTGCGTTTTAACACAGTGAAATCACAACTTAAGAGACATCTCGGTGACTTTTTTATATCGATTCACCTGTGTAACCACCGCCCAGCAGTGATGATACCCACATTTCTGACCCCCAGGATGCCTCTTCCTGGGCGGCCCCCAGGCGCTGCTGTATTTCCCGTGAGCCTCCAGGCCAGGCCCACGCGAGCACCCCCATCCCCACCCGGTTGCACGCGCCGCCTCCCGGGGGCCCACCGCCCCGAGAGACAGGGGCCCTTCTCATAGGCGAGGCCCCAGAGCCCAGAGGGAAGCCTCGCCCCCCTCCACACCGCCACCACCACGAGAAACAAAACCGCAGCTGCCACCGGCCGTAGGGACATTCTTGGCCGGAAGTCAGAGGCGACCTCGTCCCGTCTGCCAGGCCCTGGCTTGGCCGGTTCATTCCCACCGACGTTGGTGGAGGGGGAGGGGAAGATTCGCACCGTGCAGTCATCAGTCCGAAGGGCTTCCCCACAAAGCCCCTCTTCTCTGGGGCTCCGGGTGGGGGCGGGTGAGAACCCACTGCGGGCCCAGGCTCGCTTTCCTAGCCACTGCTGGGGAGGCTTCTGGCTCGTTTCAGGAGACCGAGCAGGACTCCAAGGAAGGCTGGGCGCCGGGGGGCCCCACTCGGCCGGGTCTGGTCCACCGGCCTGGGGTGGTGCGGACAGCAGAGCCCCAGGCCGCAGCTGAGCTTCCTGAGAGGGAAGGCACCGGCCTGGGGAGGGGGAGGGTCACCCGGTCCAGGGGCTAGAAAGGCAGGCGACCCCCCGTGTTCCCAGAAGGAGCAAGCCTGCACAATTCCTTCCCATGTCCAGGCGGAGATAAAATAGAATTCAGGCCATCCAGTGCCCTCCCTGTCCCATCCCCGATGGCCAGTTACCCTTTATCTGGTGGGTCTGGGACAACCCCGGCTGGCAGCCCCACAGGCCGGAGACATGGGTGTCGGCTGACAGGCATGTCTTTGTCCCGATGAAGGAAGGCTCGGCACAGAGCAAAGGGAAAGGCAGTCTTCCCCCATCCCCTACCCCCACCCCCACCCCCGGCAGCAAGCATGGGGCTTCCAAGAGCCTCCCTCTTGGCAAGCCAAGCATCACCCCCGTTTGGAGGAAGGGGAAACTGAGGCTCAGAAGCTCATACAGACGAGGGCTCACTATATGCCCGGTGTTTCATAATTAGACACAACTCTGTTTAGTTCTCTCAACCGCAGGGCGGAGCGACTATCAGCTCTGTTGGACAGTTGAAGACAGATTCCAAGAAGGAAATCCCTCGCCCGAGGGCACGCAGCCGCCGTCACCAAGGGCTGGCTCTGGGATTCCAAGACGGCGGAGCCTGGCTCCGGAGCGCACGGCCAGCGTCTCTGCCCTCTGGCCCGTCTTCCTCCCGGTCCCTGCCACTTCGGGGCACAGCCCGACGGACGCTGCAGGCCCTCTGAGCGGGCTCGAGGGTGGAGAAGGCACAGGAGACCGGGGTTTCCGCCTCCCCGCCTCCCCGGGGCACCCCCTGGCCGAGCGAGCGTGGGGTTGGCAAAACTAAAGAGAAAAGATTCCTTTTATCGCTGAAGTCCCGGGCTCCGTCTCCACTCAGGTGGAGGGATGGGGCCCCGCGTCGGGGTCTGAGTTGACGGCATGGAGCCTGCTTGGGACTCTCTCTCCCTCTCTCTCTGCCCCAGCCTTGCTCGCTCTCTCGTTCTCTCTGTCTCTCAAAATAAAGAAATAAATTAAAAAAAAAAAAGATGTCACATCAAGGTAGGTATGGCTGTGGTCCGAACATCCAGGCTGAGAGTGGGGACAGACGGCTCAGTCCTCCTGCCTGCCACCTGCCCTGACCTGCAGGGAGCCGGGGAACAGAGGTCAGCTGCGTCTGTCCCGCCGGGCGTCCGGCTCTGTCACACCCCCAGAAGGGCCGGCACTGCCCAATTTACAGATGAGGAGGCCAACTCCAGTGTTTCAAGACTCGGCAGGGGAGGGGCGGGGGGCGGGCCGGAGGCTGGACGGGGCTGCCGCTTCTCCCAGCATCTGGGGGCAGAAGCTTCTGGCGCGGAGAGTGGGCGTGTGCTGAGCGCAGACAGGCCTCCCAGCAGGGCTCTCCCCGCCTCCTCCTGCTCAGAGACACAGCCACACGCCTGCCCGCCCACCGCTGTCCCAGAGCTGCCACCGGCCCCGGAGATGCCTCCCCCTGCTCTGGCGCTGATGAGCGGCCAGGCGCTGCCAGCCTTCCTGCTCTGCAGCACGCTGCTGGTCATCAAGATGTATGTGGTGGCCGTCATCACGGGCCAAGTGAGGCTTCGGAAGAAGGTATTGAGCCCCCCGGAGCCCCCCACCCCCAGCCCCTATGTGCACGCTCTCTCTCTCTTTCTCTCTCTCTCTCTGTCTCTCGCTGCCCTGCTGGGAAGGGGCGGGGATGGGAACGGTGTTTTCAGGGCCAGAATGTGAGGGCCCCCGGGAGACCTCGGCTGACTCCCTGAGCCCCCTGAGGTGCCAGGACCTGTCTTAAGAGCCTTTACCCACTCGCCACCAGGTAAGTTCGGGCACAAAGAGAAGAAGGTCCCAGAAGGTGCCATGAGACAGCAGAGAGCCTCCCTGGGACCTGGCAGCTTCCCAGCCCAGGAGATCCGATGTTGGGGTGGAGTGGGAACCGGCGGCGCAGGCACCCCAGGAACTTTTCAGTGGAAATTCCCAATTCGGTGGCGAGGTGGCTTCCGAAAACCCACGGCAGCATCCGGACGCCGGGTCTCGGCCGGGCTCCGCTGGAATTTTCAGGGAGGAATTTTCCCCCACGGATGATCCCCGAGTCCCTGAGCCAAAACAACCAACAACGGAGAGGCTAAGATCCGAGCCCTGGGGGCGGGGGAGGGGGGCGGCAGGGGGCAGGGGGCGGGCCGGCCCATTCAGGACAGCCAGCAGTCAGAAAAGCTCCGGGCCAAGCTGGCCTGCTGTCCTGTTTTTCGGCAGAGGAATCGTTTCCAGAAACTGTGTCCCTTTTGTCTCCCCTCCCCCCCCATGTCCAGTTCAAAGGCAAGGCAAGGTTAACTCTGGTGTCACGTTGGGGGAGCGGGGATCTCGCTGGGGTGTCAGCCCCTGGCCTAGGCGCGGGCAGGGGGGGAAGGCAGGGCGGCTTTCACGCCCAGAGGCACAGACGCAGGCACCCGGTGACCCCTGCCTCCTCCCGCCTCGGCCTTCCCCCCCCCGCCCCCACCCGGGGCCTGGGTGCGGATACGAACCGGCAGGGACAGGTGCATTCGCCCTGGAGTCCTTCCTCGGAGCCCAGCGTTTGACAGGCGGGAGCCACATTCACCTTGGCTTCCAGGGGAGGACCCTGGGCTGCGAGGAGACCTGTGAGGCCACGCAGCAGGGTTTGAAAGGGGGCGTGCGGCTCCACAGCCTGTCCTGGGGTTTGGGGGTTGGGGGTGGGGATAGACTTCTCCACAGCAAAGTGCAAGGGTCCAGAGCCTCCCTCTTCAATGTGAATTCAAGGATAGAAGGAGGAAAACCGGAGAGTGCCTTTCTCCCCGGTGGGTGGGGGCGGCAGAAAGAAATCTTCCCTGGGGCTGTCCCCTGGAGGCGCCCCTCCCGGGATTGGGTCAGCCAGGAAGGAGCCCGGGGGAGTCACCTCCTGGGCAGGTGACAGGTGTGGCCTCTGGCTTCTCCACCCACCCGCCTTTGCACCTGGGGCAAGTCAGGGAGCTGTTTCCTCATCTGTCGTGCTAGGGCCAGGAGTGTCGGGCACCTGGCCCAGAGCGAGAGTCCCACCGGTGTTAGTTAACAACCGGAATTAACTGGAAGGCAGCAGCCACAGCTCATTCTTGGGAGTGCATCCAAGGGCCTGCCCTTGTCCCAGTTAAAGGTAGCACTCGGGCGTCTGACGACGGGGGCTCCTCAGTCTGTACTCTAACTGGCTCCTGGCGGGTGGGCTTATGTCCCAGGTCTGTCTTTAGGAGGGAGCCCCCTCTCGGACCCGGGACTGGGGCCCTTGGAAGGGAGTCACGGGCCCACGGGTTCTGTGCCGGGCCATCAGAATCGGTCCCATGAGTGCAGGGCGAGCGGAGAGGAATTCTGGGTGTGGGGCCTCGGGCACGGGCCTCTGGGGCGGGGCAGGGGGGACACACCAGCGCTCGGGGACAGGGGTCACCAGGTCTCATGAGTCAGAGACGGCGGTATTCGCCATCGGATGAGCAATCTCGAAAGCGTGCTGCTGAGATTCGGGTTTGCTGTGGGGGGTGGGTGAGTGCAGGGCGTGGCCTCCGGTGACCGAAGTGTGACCTGAAGCTTCTGCTGTCTGCAGACTGTTCCCTGAGCACCTTCCCAATACCCGCCCTTCCAGAGCCGGGCAAGGGGCCGAGGCCTCTCCAGGTCTCCCCTGCGCTCCTCATGCGGGAAATGAGGGAAATGAGCTCCGTTTGACCCAGAGTTCACGGATGAGGGAGCTGAGGCTCAGGGGAGTGAAGAAAGGGGCAGCTAGTCTGTGTGGAAGCCTCAAACCCTCTCGTCACTCTTAGTTCAAAGTCCAAAGTCTTTGAGTGTCTCCGGGACCCCTGCACCTTCATCCTGAGCCTCTGTCCCGCCCCCCATGATCCAACCACACTAGTTTTCTGTTCTTCACACATCCCAGCTTCTTCTGAGCCCAGGGCCTTTGCACATGGCTTTTCTGGATATCTTCGATGCTATTTCTCCAACCCGCCCTTCATCTGGTTAATACTGTTGCCTCCTTCAAACCTCGGCTCGAATGCCCCCTGCCTCAGAGAAGCCTTCTCTGACCCCCAGACTCGGTCAGGGCTCCCGTGAACATTCTCCAGGCCGACCTCGTCTCCTCCGTTTTCACACTCACCGCCTGGTCTTTCCTGGTTCACAGGCAATGTCCCCATCAGACCGTGAGCTTCCCAAAAGCCAGGACGTGAGGGCCTTTGCCTTAGTCTGTTCCGGTTGCTAGAACAGTGTAGCGGGGCCTGGGGGGCGGGGAGGGGCTTGCAAACAGCAGATTTATTTATTGCTCACCATTCTGGAGAGTCTGTGCCCGGTGAGGGCACCCACTGCCCGGTTCCCAGGTGCCCGTCTTCTGGCTGCGTCCTCCAGAGGCAGAAGGGAGAAGGAGCTCCCTGGGGTCCCGTTTCTGAAAGCACTAATCCCGTTCACAAGGGCTCCCCCCACCATGACCTAATCTCCCCTAACACCAGCACCTCGGAGGGTAGCTTTCAACAGACGAATTTGCGGGGCCCTCATGCAGCCCACGGCGGCCTTGGTCGCGGGGACCGCCAGCACCCAGGGCCAGGCCGGTAACTCTCGCTCGTGTGTTCCAGGCCTTTGCCAACCCCGAGGACGCCCTGAGACACGGAGGCCTCCAGTTCTGCCGGAGCGACCAGGACGTGGACCGCTGCCTCAGGCAAGTACTGTCGGGCCCCAGCCCGGCCACCTTCTGCCCCTCCAGGCCCCGCTCTGCGGGGACACCCAGAGGACCGAGGTCCTCTGCCTTCCTGGTCCCCGCAGAGAGTTGTAATTTATTCATTGATTTCATTTCTTTTCTTTTTTTTTTTAAGTTTTTATTTATTTTTGAGAGAGAAAAAGAGAGTTCAAACTGGGGAAGGGGAGAAAGGGAGACCCAGAATCCGAACTGGAAGCAGGCTCCAGGCTCCGAGCTGTCGGCACAGAGCCTGCCGCGGGGCTCGATCCCATGACCCGGGAGATCGTGAAGTCAAACACTTACCCGACTGAGCCACCCAGGCGCCTCCTGCACCTGCCCTGTGGATGGCTACTCCGCCAGGGCGAAGGGCGAACATTTATGTCACGTTCGGGTTTGAGTCCGCATTTCTTGGGTTCGGGGCGAAGTTGCACATCATTCCCTCCGTCGGGCAACCCCCCAGTCGACCAAAAACAATTTTTCTCATTATGAAAGTCAGCCCTGCTGATGACGCCGATGACTTTGGTCGCGTGGCAAACACGCGGAGGGACGAGGGAGAGACCGGTCCCGATTCTGATCCGCGCCAGCCTCTGACACCGCGTCCATCTAGCGCCTCTTCGTCAGTGTTTTCCGTAAAATCCTGTGTGCGTTGTTTGCGGCGTTTGGGGTCCTGATACGTCTCTTTCCGTCAACATGATTTTATGAGCGTTTTCCGTGTCAGTAAACGCTACTCAAAACCGATTCTTTAAAAATAGCTGTGTAAAATGGGGCACCCAGGTGGCTCAGTCGTTAAGTGTTGACTCTGGCTCAGGTCATGGTCTCTCGGTTCATGAGTTCTAGCCCCGCGTCAGGCTCTGTGCTGACAGCTCGGAGCCTGGAGCCTCCTTCGGATTCTGTGTCTCCCTCTCTCTCTGCCCCTCCTCTGCTCACACTCTGCCTCTCTCCAAGATAAAAAGGATAAAAACATTCGAAAAATGTAAAAACATAGCTGTGTAAAATCCCACTGGAGACTAGATGTCGAGGTCGCGTCGCCGGTCTGAATGTTGTGTTTTTGGCAGTTGGCTCAGGCTGGCTGACCCTGGGGGGCCGGGGAGTGAGGAGGTAGCATTTCCTGGGGACAGGGGCTGTCAGCGGGGAGTCGAGGGGCAAGCGGGAGGCTGGGTCGGGAGGTCACCCGGGTCTGGGTCGGGAGGCCGGGTCGCTGCCCAGCGGGGAGACAGGAGATAAAGTCTCACATACTTCCCAGGGGCACTCCCAGGCCCTGCGGGCAGAAACGCAGAACCGGGTGGGACGCTGAAGTGTAAATAAGACAGATTCTTTCCTGGGGAGAGAGCGCTTTTTTTTTTCTTTTTCTTTTCATTTTCTTGGCCATCGAAAACAGTATGCATACTTGTGGTTTCTAAAAATCACAGAGATGTGTAGCGTAGGAAGTGACCTCCTTTACCGTGCGCCCCTTCTCATATAGCTACGGGATGTGGCTCTTCCTACGAGGTGCGTCCGTCTGTCCGTCCGTCCATCCATCCTTCCGTCTGACTTGTGATGAACGCCACTACGTACGAAGCACCCCGCTAAGCTCTGGTTTACATTTGTGGACAAGTGCCCGACTCCCCACCGGTGCCCCTCGGCCCACTTTCCCCCTTGTCGGCCTGACCCTCCTGGGCGCTGGGGAAGGGCCTGAGCGCTCGAGGCAGCGGGCTGCCGTGACCCAGGATGGCCCCCCCACCCCCAGCTGGCTCACCGCAGCCACCGAGGGCGTGTCCTTAGCATCTCACAGGGTACATGTGTTCCACGCAGCGAAGTGGCCCAGGCCTGGTTACGTGGGCTTCCGAGCAGCTGGGTTTATTTATTTTTTTTACTGGCTGTAACCAAGGCAAGGAGAGAGAGCAGACCCCTGTGGTCCCAAAATGTTTCTACGTACCCAATGCAGCTTCTTCTGATCCAGATGACCCACGATCTATAGTAGCGAGGCTCAAATGGCTGGAATTCGATTCAGCACATTTTTTTAAATTTTGAGAGAGAGAGAGAGAGAGAGAGAGAGAGAGCACAGATGGGAGAGGGGCAGAGAGAGCGGGAGACACAGAATCTGAAGCAGGCTCCAGGCTCCGAGCTGTCAGCACAGAGCCCGACTCGGGGCTCGAACTCACAGACCGTGAGATCATGACCTGAGCCGGAGTCGGACCCTCAGCCGCCTGAGCCCCCCAGGCGCCCCGGTTCTGCACTTTAAAGCACCTCTTACCAAATAACGTTTTATATCCACTCGCAAGTGTTTGTCGGTGGAAGGAACGTGCCGCGTACTGCTGTTTACTGGGGACTCACCACGGCAGGCCTGGGGGTTCCTGGTCCCCCGAGGCTCCTCCGCCTCCCGCCTTCACAGAACATCACGGAACCGTGAAGGTGCGGGGCTCGGAGAATCACACATCCCGTCATCCCCTGCTGGAGAACTTGCTAGAACCTGAGGCGGTCATGCCCGGGCAGCAGCAGTTAGTTAATATTAGACCGGAGTTTATGGGGCCGCCGGGGTCGCCCTCCCGCGCGCACAGGGCAGCACTGCGGTCTCGCTTCTCGGAGGACAAATCCGCCTTGCAGATCCGCCGCGCCCGGAGCCCGACCGTGAGCCCGGCTCTGGGAGAAGTCAGGGGCCGGGGTGCCGGGGAAATGATGAAATCCGGCCCCCTTCCTTCATGACACCCATCCAAGCCTCCCGGTCAGGTGTCTCTGGGCCGAGTCCCGAGCCCGTGCGCGTGAAACCTCAGGGCCGGAGCATCCGAGCGGCCCCGAGGGAGGCAGACAAACCCTCGACCCCTGCTTGGCAGCGGCCCTCGGCCTGAATCAGCTGAACCGGGGGGTCGGGAGCTTGGTCCCCGAATCGCAGCGCTAGAAGTCGCTTCGACTTTGACTTTGCGGTCGGAGAACCGGGGAACCGGGGCCGAGGAGCGGGTGAGGGGCCCTGAGAAACCGCAGGCCTGGCCTTCCTCTCCGAGGCTTTGTTTGCCCCGGGGGAGGCAGGGGAGGCTGGCAAAACCGAGAGGCAGAGATTAGCGTTCAAGGTCGCATCAGGGTCGAGGCCGGTGATGGTGGCGAGGGAGGGGGACAGGTGCATCGGGACGCAGCCCCTCGGGGATAGCGGTGTCCCGAGCGCCCTGGAGACAGACGCCTGCCTGCCGGGCACCCCCACAACCTACCGAGGAGGGTGCCGTTGTCTCTGGAGGCAGAGCCGGCTTGCGAGGCCACAGGGTTGAGCCCAGGCCCGTGGGCTCTGCGGGAACCCGGTGTTTCTCCACTTCCTGCCTGCCCTTGAGGCTGAGCAGCGGTGAAACCTGCACTCAAGGCCAGCGTGGGCGGCGGGGAGGGCCAGGGACGTCCCTGCCCGCCCGCCGCCGCCCGGGGGTGCTTGCAGAGCCCCCCTCTCCCCGCCCCGACGCCTGCAGTCACGCAGCAGGTGTTGCAACGGCTGCGGAGGGGGGAGGAGCGGCCCGGGGCCGCAGGAACCCAGCACGTCCCGACTGGCGGGGATTTGCTTTGGGTGACTTTTCTGGTAGAAAGTGGTTATTATTGGAATGACACGTTCTGCCCAACCGGCTCACTGGTACGTGACTCCCTCCATGTCTCTCGGTTCGCATCCGGGAGCCCCCGGGGGAGGCGAACGAACGGGTTTTCTGGCCTCACCTTTGGTTTCCCCGCAGTTCCCTGTCCTGGAAACCACTTGTGGCTTTGTGGGGGATCCCCCCCACCCCCCGCCGCCCCGCTGTGGTTTGATCCCTACCGGAGGGAGGAGGGAGAGAAAGGAGGGGCTGGCTGGGCCAGCTCCCAGGGGGGCGGGGTGGGGGGGTGGGGGGCGGAGGGCTGGAGCCTCAGCGCTCTCGTCCCGCGCCCCAGCCCCCGTTCCTCCAGAAGTGAGGTGCGCTCAGGACCTCTGCTCGGTTTTCTGCGGGGACTGCACCTCTCTGCTTCTCAGTTCTGCCCTGAAGAACGGTCCCCACCTGCCGCCTGCCGCGAGCCTTGCCCATCCCTCTCCCCCCCCCCCGTCTCCCCCCTGTCCCCCTATCGTCCACCCTTGGGGGTTTGGCCGATGACAGCTTTCCAAGTCCTGACTCCCTCATCGATGTGGCTTGAAGGGACAGTAGTATCTGAATGAACGGGTTTCGGATGCTAGAGACGCTTTTCCGGAACCTTTCGGATAAAAGTGTGACAAGGAGGCTCGTCCCGGTGGGTCCCCTGTGATGGGCAGACCGACTTCTGGGACACACTGACTTCGAAGTCGGCTTTCCGGGGGCGCCCGGGCGGCTCCTTCGGTTAAGCATCTGACTCTCGACCTCGGCTCAGGTCAGGAGCTCACGGTGTGTGGGATCGAGCCCCGCGTTGGGCTTTGCACTGACAGGGCAGAATCCCTGCCTGGGATTCTCTGTCTCCCTCCCGCCCCTTAAAATAAATAAATAAACCTTAAAAAATAAGAATAGTAAAGGAGGTTTTCCAGGGGTCTCCCCTCTACTGGGGGATGTCGGGGTGCGCGGCCCCACTTCCGTGGAGTAGAGTGGTTTTGGAGAAAGCCCTGCTGTCCCCTCACAAGTGGGGTGGGGGGCTTGCTTGATCGGGGAGCTGGAGTGGCCCCCAGCCTAGTTCCCCCCTCCCCTTCTTTCCCGTGGCCGGGATCTGGCCAGGGCCTGAGGCCTGCTCGCGGGCACAGGCAAGCAGCGGGCTCTCCCCCAACTGGGTGAGACCCGGCCTCCCTGCAGACCCGTTTTCCCCGAGGCTAGGTCCCACCGTGGAGGTTGGGGAGAAAAGGGGAAGGAGGGCTCACGTCGGCTCCGGGACGTGGGGCCCGAGACGCCCACTGCCGCGTCCTGAGTCTGCCCTAAGAAAGATCCAGACCTCACTGGGTTCGCGGGAGCTTTTGTCCACTCCGCTTGACTTCCGGGCCCCGAGCCCCACTCCACGAGACCCCTCTCCTGTTTTCAGCCTGCCCCGCTCCCTCTCATGCCACCCCACTCCGGACACGCGTGCCCCGAATGCCCTATGCTCATCCCCACCCCAGGGCCTTTGCACTTGCCGCTCCTGCTCCCTGGAAAGTTCCTCCCCTGCCCCGTGACCCAGTAGATAGATGATCAGGCTTCAGTGTGAATGTCTCCTCTCCTGAACACACAGCCCCCCTGCCCCCAGTCACTCGGCAGAGACCCGTGCAGCCCTGGGCGGTGGAATTAGGGCCTCCGCCCTGCCCTGCCCAGGCCCATTCCCTAGGTAGCCCATGCCTAAGGCCTCTCCTTGCAAGAAGGAGGGGAGAGGAGGGCTCCGCCCCAGGCCATCTCACGGGAGCAGCTGGTGAAAGGCGTTCCAGCTGGAAGGGCCTGGAGGAGGGGCTCTGGTTCCCGAAGTCCCCTTGCCTCACACATGCCGCCTGTCCTCGGGGGAGGTCACAGCCCCCCGGTACCTACCGGGTTCCTGTTTATTCTCCCAACACACCATCCACGGCTTCAGTCCCGGTTCCGGGTCCGTCTCTGACGGACGGGACTTGACCTTGCCACGTCCTCCCCAAGGAAGCCGCCCGTTAGCGGCGGTCATGGAAAATGTGAACCGACTCTTAGCAGAAGTGGGTGAGTTTTCTCTCTTGGTCATTTATTTACGGCAGGGTCATAGGCAGCCCTTCCGCTCTGCCCCCCGCCCCCCGACACCCCCCCCCACGCTCACACACTTGATCGTTTTCAACAAACAAACAAAAAGAAACAGGACGATGTGGATGAAATGGAGAGCTTCCCCCGGGGGGCCGGGGGCCGGGTGGCTCCAGCGAGTGGAAACTGTTCTGTTATTATCCCTGAAGGAGGGTGGAGCGTTTGCAGATATTCAGGGGTGAGGCCGGGGTTTCGGACGCAGGCTCTCAGGCTCCAGCCCATGCCGCTGGGGAGGGCCCGGGCGCCTGCATTCAGAAGGAGGGTGGCCCCCGAGAAGTGCTGCCCAGGTCGTAAAGGGCATGGGTTTTTGAGTCAGACTGGGGCTCCACCCCGGCCCTCAGCTGCTCCGAGCCCCACTTTTCCCAGCTGGTGTCTAAGGCCAGAAGGGAAGGTGGTGGGGTGTGTGGCCCGGGCCAGGTCCTGGGGAGCCCCAGGGCTTGGTAAGGAAACCCTAGCTAGCTGCCTGTCATGGTTACTTCCAGCCTCTGCGGTGTCCCTTTCTCCCGGCCCTGCGTGGACCCGAGTCCCCCCGAGATGGTCCCCGGTGGCGTGGGGCCTTTCGGGACAGAGGGCCCCACCACCCTCTCCATGCCGATGCCCGGCTGACCGCTCCCCCTTGCCTTTCCAGAGCCCACCGGAACGACATGGAGACCATCTACCCCTTCCTGTTCCTGGGCCTCGTTTACTCCTTCCTGGGGCCCGACCCCTTCATCGCCCGGATGCACTTCCTCGTCTTCTTCCTGGGCCGCATGGTGCACACCGTGGCCTACCTGGGCAAGCTGCGGGCGCCCACTCGCTCCCTGGCCTACACCGTGGCCCAGCTCCCCTGCGCCTCCATGGCCCTCCAGATCGTCTGGGAAGCAGCCCGCCACCTGTGACCGGCGGCCGACGATCCCCGGCCACGAGCCGCCGTGACTGTGCCTGGGGGGCGGGGGAGGGGGGGCCGGCCGGGC
>PITB01009615.1:0-66133 GCA_004024585.1 Paradoxurus hermaphroditus
GTGTGTATGTGAGTGTGTGTATACTGTGTGTTTATATATGTACACACACCAATGTATACCTATTTCTATATCGATCTGTATACATGTATTTAAAAATTAATAATTTATGGGTACCTGGGTGCCTCAATAGGTTAAACATCTGAGTCTTGATTTTGGCTCAGGTCATTTCACCATTCATGAGATCAAGCTCCACATCGGGTACTGTGCTGACAGTGTGGAGCCCACTTGGAATTTTTTCTCTCTCTCATTCTCTCTGCTCTCATTCTCTCCCTCCCCCAGTCACGTCCATTCTTTTTCTTTCTCAAAATAAATGAACATTAAAAAGTAGATAAATAAAAATCATTAATTCATAGCAATTTCTCAAATTAAAATCTAATGCCTCAGGGTTCTTTCCAGCCATAAGTACCTTCTCTACCAGTGAAAATTCTTACTTTTCTTGTTATATTTACTTATTTGCCCAATCTATTTACTTATGTTTTTGGTGTAACTAATTTCCCAACCATGCAGGCATCTCCTTTGTCTACCACTTGCGTACCCCACTTTCAGCTTTTGTAGGAGTACTGCTGTGGCAACTCTGTGCAACCCCCTTCTCCTCTCCTCTGCATCCCAGCCAGTGAGTACCTACTGCTGCATCTCTGTATGGCACCTCCCTTTTCCTCTAGTCCCCCATGCCAGTGAGCATGCCAACCATGCAGCTCCCTCCTCCCCGCAAACCTTGCCTACGGTGGGCCTGACATTGACTCCTCAGCACCTAGAAGAGGTTAGAAGCGACTAAATGAATATTTTTTTTAGAGGTAACTATTAGCAATTCATATATCATATAGGAATAGAATCTTAGAGCTGAAAGGCACCTGAAAATAAATCATTTACGGTACACAGGTATATAGAAAATTGAATATGACTAGGATGGAATTCTGGCTCTGTCACTCTTGGTGATCTGGCATAGATATTTGACACCTGTCAGAGTAGGATATTTACATCAGCTGATGGGGCGACCATCCCCTGGCTGTGTCTGGTATTCCTATTCCGCAGAACCTAGAGAATGTGAGATTGCTGATTTGAATTACTATACCTACTGTCCTACTGAATTCTGTGGCCATCAGTGTCACTGACCTTTCCCTTCTTAGTCTGGCTTCGTTGCTAATCCTATCAAAGTTTTAAGAGGATAAACAAATGCAGAAGGTACAAGTGTGTAGATAAATGCATGGAGAAAGACACAGCAAAATGAAAAAAGGTTTTGAGAAGAGTTTTCTGAAGTCTTGGGGAATAAATATGTCTGTAGTGCAGCATCATGACCGCATGGCCTGACCCAGATGTTTGGCTTCCCCCGTCCGAGATACGCTGGGCCAGTGAATGCCAACAAACAATCATGTCAGAAAATATCCTCCTTCAAGGTAAGGTAAACAGGTCCACCTAAATATAATCAGAGCTGCCTTTAATTGAGTGCCTGCTATATTTCAAGAACCAGGTCACATGTTCTCATAATTCAGTTATTAAAAAAAATTTTTTTTAAGTTTATTTATTTTGAGAGAGAGAGAGAGAGCGAGTAGGAGAGGGGCGGAGAGAAAGAGAATCCCAAGCAAGCTCCGCATCATCAGCACAGAACCCGATGCATGACTCGAACTCACAAAGCGTGAGATCATGACCTGAGCTGAAACCAAGAGTGGGACGCTTAACCGACTGAGCCTCCCAGGTGCCCCTCACACTTCAGTTACAATCATCAAATCAGTTTTGCAAAAGTAGATAGTGTTAACCCCATTTTACCGATAAGGAGTCTGAGACTGTGATTTGCTCAAGGATTCAGTCCTATTAGGTAGCAGATCTGGGCTTGAATCTCAGATTTCTTTAATACTAAAGACTTGGTTTTTCTACTGTCCTGCTGCAAATAATTGCCCAAATAAAATAATTTAACAGAAAAAGTCTCTTTCTTAGGAAGGTTACAAATGTAACACGTGTGCAAAATTAACTTGTAACCAGTCTTATGTTCTTTCCTACCTTCTGTCCTTTTTTGTTGTTGTTGTTGTTAATAGGTTTTAGGTAGATCTCTGAAGTACTTGAATTCTGTATTTGCTTAACAAATATTTGTCCAATAGTGACTATGTGTAAGGCATTTGGATCAGGCCATGAGCTGATGTTAATGAAAGGCAGACTTCAGTGAATGTATAGCCTACAGGAAGAGAAGGACAGTAAATACATAATCACACAAACATTTTATAAATGTTATGAAGGAGAAAGAATGTGAGATAAAAGTATATAACAGGAAAGATTAATTAATCTTGCATGGTATGAGGAAGGGGGGAGAGTCTAAGGAAAGACTGAGGAAGTCACCTTGAAACTGAACCTGAGGACGGATAAGAGTTAGCCCGGTGAAGAATGGGGCAAACAGCCCTCTAGGTAACAGAACCGCATGTGCAGAAGGGGAGACGGAGAGGAACATAAAGAAGACCAGAACGGTGGAGCAGAAAGAACAGTGTCAGGAGATGGATCTGCAGAGGAGAGCAGAGCAGAGCCCAGCCAGGCAGCGCTTGAAGGTCACGTGAAGGACTTTGAATTGGATCCCAGCGGAACGGAAACCCACTAAACCTGTGCGCAGGCGCACACACACACACACGCACGCACACACGCCGCCATCATCATCGTCATTAACGTTTTAATGTTAATATTTGTCCTTCACATATTTAACTTTTTCCCTACTTGTTATTTCTTCATTTCTTGTCACATCTCTGGCTTTCCATGTAGGATCAATTTTTTCTGCCTGAAGTACGTTCTGTAGAAGTTTTTTTTTTAGTGAGTGTTTGCTGGTAATAAATTTCCTTGGTTTTGTTTTTGTCTGAAAACGTCTTTATTTTGCTTTTCTTCTCTCTTGCGGGAGAGGGAGGAGAGGAGTAAAATTTAGAAGCATTGAAATGCACAGATTTTAAATGTACATGTAGATGTACAGTGCTTTTCTTTCTTTTTTTAAGTTTATTTATTTATTTTAAGGGAGAGTAAGCACGATCAAGGGAGGGACAGAGAGAGGAGACAGAGAGACTCCCATGAAGGCTCCACAGTGTCAGCACAGAGCCCGATGCAGGGCTCAATCCCATGAACTGTGAGATCATGACTTGAACCAAGATCAAGAGTCAGATGCTTAACTGACGCCAGAGCCATCCAGATGCCCCAATGTACAGTGCTTTTCAACAACATGTGTAACCCACAACTCAGTTAAGATCTAGATATTTCCATCACTCCAGAATGTTCCCTTGGGCTGTCTTCCAGTCAACTCCCCACTCCATTCTCCAGAGACAACCTTTTATCACCGTGGATTAGTCTTGCCTCTCCTGGAATGTCGTATAAATGGAATCATACAGTATGTACTCTTTTGTATGTGGCTCCTTTTGTCTAACATAATGCTTTTCAGTCGCCATGTGGTTGTTTGTATAAGCAACTCATTCTTTTTATTGCTGAGTAGTATTCCATTGTATGAATATGCCAGATGTTTATCCATTCTCCCTCTGACAGACACTTCCATTGTTTCCAGCTTTTGGCTCTTATGAATAAACCTACTGTGAACATTCATCTACACATCTTCTTATGAAAATATCTCTTCCACAAATATAGCTTATTAGCTTGATGTGTATCTTTGCAGAGGCATTTTATGTCTACATAACCGTATATGGTACCGTCACATATGAGAGTAGTGTTAAAATGTGAAGTGATGACGAGCTGTTAGTTTTTGGAAATTATCCAATACTGATTGAATTAAGTACAGCAATAGTTTTCGGGAAGAGGAATAGTCCCACCACTGCACCAACTACAGCACTTCCCTTTCATACTTTCATGCTCTTTACCCGTGCGTCTCAACTTTTGTTAAAACACAGACTACGGGGTCCACCACTGCCTGATTCACTAGGTGTGGGGCCTGAACTTTTGTGTCTCTAATAAATGACCACGTGGTGCTCGTATTACTGGTGCAGGGGATACACTTTGAGAACCACGGCTCTCACCTAAATCTAAGGATTTTGAGTATTCTGGTTTATTATGGTTATTAATGCCAGATACTTCTGAGGATCTTTGACCATGCATGACAAATATATGGGAGTCACGTAACCCACCCTTACTGGAATAATCCTCACTTCATGTATTTTCCAGTAAGGGTGATCTAGCATTTACAGTTTTATAAAATGTTTCAAGTAAATTTACATACAACAGGAAGAAAACTTCTGCCAGTCATAGGTTCAAATTTTTAGTTTTGAAAATATGGTCACGTATATGGTTATATAACATGTGTTGCAAAAAAAAAAAAAAAGAAAGGAAAAGAAAGAGAGTACATCCCTCCTTCCATCTCTACTTATTTTTTTTGTTAAATAAATATGCAATATTATTACATTATGTGACTATAGTATTATCCACATTGGAACCCTTGTGCCACGTTTATAGTTATTGCATATTTTTTGTTTGCTTTAGTTTTTTTTTTTAAGTTCATTTATTTTAAGAGAGAGAGAGAGAGAGCACACAAGCAGGGGAGGGGCGGAGAGAAGGAGAGACAGAATCCCAGGCAGGCTCCTTGCCATCAGAGCAGTGCCAAATGCAGGGCTTGAACTCATGAACTGTGAGATCATGAGCCGAGATCAAGAGTCGGAGGCTGAACCCACTGAACCACCCGGGTGCCTCTTGCTTTAGTTTTCTGGATGCTTGTCACAAATTTGCAAGCTGTCTGACAGAGCTTTAAAACTACTCTCCCTCCCTCCCTCTCTCTGTCTCTGTGTGTGTGTGTGTGTGTGTGTGTGTGTGTGTATATATATATAAAAATATATATATTACTTAATGTATATATATGTGTGTGTGTATATATATATATATATATACTCATATGTCAGATATGTATATGACATTTACATTGTGTGTGTATACACACACGCTCAATGTAAATATATAATATATATATACACACAAACACACACACACTGAATACGTATATATATATTGCTATCCATTCCCTTGTCTTCATTCTTGTCGGAGACAGCCTCTTGCCACATTGCATTCTATCTGAGCTGCCTGAACTCCACCTGCTGTGTAGCCATCACCTGCAGGCTTCCATTTGCCATCATTGTGAGAATCCCCTTTATCTCTTTTCTGAGTTGGACCTACTGTGTCTTTAATCTCTCATCTTCCTCTTCCCTAATTTATTCCCTCACTTGCTAATGTACATCCTCTGTATAGTAGGCAGGTACTTTTGACTGGAGTATTTCATGATAGGGCCATCCGAACCTGTCATTTCACCGTGGGGCTCTCACGTATAAATACTTACAGCGTTTGGTTCCTCTCCTCCCTTGCATCACTCAGTTTCCTCAGATGTCTTCCAGTCTTCTGTTTTGTGGGTACAGATCTGGCAGCCAGTGTTGTGGGTTCACCGTTGATACAAACTTTTCCTTTTTTGATAAAATACCTTAATCCTTCTTTCAGCTACTTCAGAAAGCTTTGTGGTTAATCAAGAATATGTCAGCCTCTGCTATGTGCCAAGCGTTCTACTGGGTTTCACAGAGGATACAAAGATAAGGAAAAGATAAGCTTCTTGAGCTTCAAAATCTCACAATTTTAATAATGCAGAAAGACGTTCCGTTTATCTCCTCAGATACAAGACCGTATGTGATAAAAATGAGCTTTAACAGCTAGAGGGGAAAATTGATTTAAACTATGAAGCCTTTATGAAGAGATGGCATTGGGACTTTGAAGAAAGGGCAGGCCTTTTTTAAAGAAAAAACGTCAATGTAAAATTTTTAAAACACTTATAACTTAAAAGAGTTATAAATTGTAACAAAAATTTATAATTTATAAAAGTTATAAATTTTACAAAAAGTTTAAGAAGTAAAACAAAAACCTTCATGTATTTTTTTTTAAACGGGCTTTTTTTTTTAATGCGTATTAATTCTTGAGAGAGAGATAGAGTGCAGGTAGGGGAGGGGTAGAGAGAGGGGGTGAGACACAGAATCTGAAGCAGGCTCCAGGTTCTGAGCTTTCAGCACAGAGCCCGATGCGAGACTTGAACTCACCAACCATGAGATCATGACCTGGGCCGAAGTCGGACACTCAACCTACTGAGCCACCCACGCGCCCCCATCATCTATTATTTTAATAGTTATTATCACTATTAAATATTTCCTTTGAATCTTCATCCATCTGCATACATTTTTCAAGTTATCACAAAATAAATATCACTCTGCATCCTGATTTTTCCAGTTAACATTATAATATTTTCTGTCATTAAATGATATATAATTTATATTTATTTTTATATTTATAAAAGCTTATAAATATAAAATGATATATTATAAATTTATAAATATAAAAATGATATATATTATAAATTTATGTCATTTACATATATTTTTCTATTTCTCATTTACATATTTTTATATTTATAAAAACTTATAAATATAAAAATGATATATATTATAAATTTATATGTCATTTACATATCTTTCATATGATTTTATATATTATATCATTTATATTTATATATAAAATATATATATTTTAAATGTCCATCTACTTTTGAGAGAGAGAGAGAGATAGCACATGCACACTTAAGCAGGAAGGGGCAGAGAGGAAGAGAGAGAATCCCAAGCAGACTCCCTGCTATCAGCGCAGAGCCTGACACTGGCAGGGCTTAAACCATGACCTGACCCGAGGTCAAGAGTTGGATGCTTAACCCACTGAGCCACCCAGGCACCCATGTCATTAAAATATAGTAATACATTTTAAATGGCTGCTCAGACGATACAGGTCTTTAACAATAAAGGGGTAGGGGATGGGGAAGACTATCCCAGGCAGACAGAGCCCAGCTTGTGTAAAATCCCAGAGATAAGTAAAAACAGGATATATCTTTTTTTAAAAGTGGACTGGGGGTGTGAGGGGATGGTTAGGTGTTGGGGGAGGCAACAGAAGGGTGGGAGAAGGATGAGGAGGGGAGCAAAAGTTCTTCCTAGGCCTGTGAGAGATGGAAAGATCTTAAGCTCTACATTTCCTATTCCTGGATTTGGGGGCTCAGTTGACAGAAGATTAAAGAGCAGTTAGTAGCTGTTTTCTTGAATTGTGGAGAAAATCTCAGGCCTGGAATGCTGCTTTTAATTACTGTAGCCTTCTGCATAGATAACACATTACCACTGTCTTGTGCACTGTCATTGAGAAAAGCCACATACCTTGCCTACCATTTGCGATTTGCGACTTTTCCATTTCACTTTCGAAAATCAGGAAAGCTCTCTTAGGAGTGGAGGGGGAAGACTCAAACTTTAGCGAAGAGCTGTGATCTGTCTCTGTTTTGGATAAGGAAAAGTTGTTTAATTTTTGTTTCTTTTTCCTCATTTGAGGACTGTACAAGTTTCTATTACTTTGAATATTATATTTCCAAAATTATTGAAGAGTTTAGCTTCTAGTTGCAGGATTTATGCTATTCTTCATTTTCAGAGATGATGTGAGGTATGATTTCTGCTTATGGATGTGATCGCAAAGACTTATTTTGACAGTTTTCTAGCATTAATTTATAAAGTGCAGAAGTGAATGGAAGTGCAAAAATAAAGGGCATTTCTTATTTAATTTTGTGACAGAATCTTAAGTCAATATGGCTTCACATCAGTTAACCACAGGAGCATCCAAAATAACTAGTTCTGATTTTTGTGGAAAGAAATGCAAGGAGAAGTTTAAAAGTTAAATGTATTTGTCACTGTAAGTAATTTATCATGCCCTGGAATTTTTAAAATTAGCGCTTGTTACATTTTTCTCCAGGAGACTTCTGGGGGATTAATTCAGTAGAGGCTTCACCAGTATGGATTCACTGTTTCCTCAATTAAGTTTATATCTAAATTATAAACACTTATCTGTGTTTACAAAAGATGGGATTTTCAAATAACATTATTTGCTAATGGCACTTTTCATTACACTTGACCACTTGAAAAAGTTTGTATTTATTTATTAAGTCATCACAGAGAAGAGTTCTGATTTTCAGCATTCATTGTGGGAGATCAGTATCTAATAAAGTACAGCCATTTCCCAGTCAGCTGGTATAGTGAAAATGTGTCTGTTGGGGCCAGTAGAATCCTTTAATGGGCCTATTTATTCAGTGGGACTTTCCAGGAAGAATGACTGCAGATCTCTTCAGTTTCTTGGAAATAAGTCCCTGCAGAAAACTGAAATTTCAGTTCACCTATTTTTCTTTCTAGTTTTTAATTCCATCTTTATTCTGATACCTGATGATTTCCCTTCTTTCTTGCACAGTCAGCTCTGTATTTAGTTTTATTTAGAGATAGAGGAAACATATTTTATCTAGCATCTTTTGTAAAGATTTTTGTGTTATCTGAATTTATCATCTGAGTTTTAGAGCTAATGGAATATTTCCATTATCATATTTGTTCAGTGAAACTTCCAGGAATGAGGGTGGTTCTAAGCATTTAGAAATAGAAGAAGATTGAAATAAATATTCTATTATATGTATATTATCTCCTTTCCGGACCTCTGCTCAGGAGGCAATATGACTGACTACTTGCTGACGGAATGATTGTATAATAGGATCTGTGAGGTTGCTCTCTGCTGGGCAACACTTATTTCATATTTGTTGATCTTATAAACACTGCTGTGAATACTGTTGTGCTTATGTCCTAGAGTACACGAGTGAGAGTTTTTCTAGGGGCTAGACCTAAAACTGGAATTTCTGAGTTATTACTTTAGAACATTAATAGATTTTCCAAATATCTCTTCAAAATGAGTCTTCAACGTATACTTCCTGCCAACAGCATAGTAGAGTTCTCCCTGATTACTGATAGATTGAAGATCTTTTCATGTATTAACTGTCTGTTCTCTATGATTTCTTTTTTTTTTTATTTTTTTAATGTTTATTTATTTTTGAGAGAGAGACAAAGTGCAAATGGGGTAGGGCAGAGAGAGAGGGAGACACAGAATCCGAAGCAGGCTTCAGGTTCTGAGCTGTCAGCACAGAACCTGATGCGGGGCTGGAACTCACGAACTACAAGATCATGACCTGAGCTGAAGTTAGATGCTTAACCTACTGAGCCACCCAGGTGCCCCTGTGATTTCTTATATTTGACTGTTTATATTTCACTTACTGGTTTTTAGGAATTCTTTATGTATTCTGGATAATCATAATTTGTCAATGGCATACATTTTAGATAATTCCACCTTGTCTGTCCCCTTGACTTCTCATTTTGTTCATGGCCTCTCTATTCTTGCAAAAGGTATATAATTTTAATATCAAATCTAACCACTTTTCCCATTAGAGTTTATATTTTTAAAAATCCTCTCCTACCCCACTGTCATAAAAATATTCTAAAGTTTCTTATGAAATTTTTAAAGTATTCTCTTTTTGCTTTTAGACTTTAATGTGTTTGCAATTTGTTTCTGTGTATAGTATAAGATAGTGATTGAACATTATTATTTACTTCTTTACTCATTTTTAATCTTCCCTATGAATTTTACAATTATTGTTAAAACCCATGAAAAAATTTGGGAGTGAGGGAGTTGGATTTGTTTTGGATTTATAGGTTACTTTGGAGGAAACAGACAATAACTGGAATAATTCCATCCATGAACACAGTGAATTTCTTCATTTACTTAAGTCTTCTTTGTGTTCTTCAATAACATTTTATAATTTTATCCATAAAAGTGTTTAACATTTCTTATTAATTTTATTTCTCTGTGTTTAATAGTTTTGCTTACTTGGGAATTTTTTAAAATAAGTGTTCTGTTTTATAATATTTTCTTACCTTTTAATTTTAAACAACTTAAAATCTACAGGACAGTTAAAATAGTAATGTAATGTACACCTGTGTAACCCTCAGCTAGATCCACAAATTGGTAACATTTTACTAAGTCCCTTTATACACACACACACACACACACACACGTACATTCACATTAAACATTTTAGTTGCTTAGCCATATAAAAGTAAATTCTACTTTATCACACTTTATCCCTAAGAATTTCAATGTATATCTCAAAAGACATTCTTATATTAAACTTCATAACAGTGTATAATACCTAGGATATTTAATACTTGATATATTACAGTAACAATATACTATAGTTTTATTTACTGTATAATATATTGAAAGAGATTTTTTAAATAATGAGCATAGGGGAAAAAAAGAGAGAGGCAACCAAGAAACAGACTCTTAACTATAAATAACAAACTGAGGGTTGCCAGAGGGGAGGTGGGTGGAGGAATGGGGTAAATAGGTGAAAGGGATTAAGGAGTGCACTCATGGTGGTGAGCATCATGTTTCTTTATGTAAGTGTTGAATCACTGAATTGTACACTTGAAACTGATATTATACTGAATGTTAACTAACTATAATTTAAGTAAAAACCTAAAAAAAATAAAATAATTACCTTTTTGAATAGTTATTACAAATGATTATAAGCTCTTGATTTTTTTGTTATTGTGTGCTTAGCAATAATGAGAAATGTTAGTACTAAGAATCTGGCTATAGATTTTCTTGGAAGCAATGGTAAGTTCTTATTGTAATAGTTTAACTCTAGTTTATTTGTCTTTTCTTTATAGATAAGTTAACTACAAATAACAATATAGTCTTTTAGTTTCTCTTATATATCTTTTAATCAGATTAATTCTTAAAAAAGATTCCTCCAAGTAATTTTAATATCCTGAATACTTTGAGATATATATATTTAAAGGTATGCATCTTATATATGTTATAAAGTACATGAAAATAATATATAAATTTTTGTATTTTAGGAAAATTCCCGAATTGTGAGGGTCAAAGTGATAGCTGGAATAGGCCTTGCCAAAAAGGATATCTTGGGAGCTAGGTAAGTATATTGAGTTGGTTTGTAATTTTTTAACTGCACTGGTTATTTAATTTTTTTTCAACTTTGGTTTCTTGAATAATTGAATAATATTATTAATAGGTAAATTATTGTGTAAGACAGAATGATTATATTTCCAATTAGTGCTTTACTAAATTCGTTGGTATCTGAACTACCACATAGCAATGGTAGGGATTCTGGAAGGGAAAGTCCCAGAGAGTAGATTCCCAAACCGTCTCTATGGATATCTGCTGAACCTGAATCACACATGTGATAGCAGATTCAAAGCAACTCAACTAAAGACCAAAGATCTGGGTGGCTCAGTTAATTAAGCTTCTGACTTCGGCTCGGGTCATGATATCATGGTTCTTGGGTTTGAACCCCACATCAGGCTCTGTACTGACAGCTTGGAACCTGCTTCAAATTCTGTTTCTCCCTCTCTCTCTGCCCCTCCCTTGTTCACACTCTTTTTTTTCTCTCTCTCTCTCTTTCTCTCTCAAAAATAAATATTAAAAAAAATTTAAGGGGTGCCTGGGTGTCTCAATTGGTTAAGCATCTGACTTTGGCTTAGGTCACGATATCACAGTGTGTGAGTTTGAGTCCTGCATTAGGGTCCAACCCAGAGCCTGGAGCTTGCTTCAAATTCTGTCTCCCTCTTTGTCTGTCCCTCCCCTGCTCACATTCTGTCTCTCTCTCTCTCTCTTTTTCTCTCTCAAAAATAATAAATAAAACACTTTGTAAAAAATTTTAAAAAATAAAAATATCTGAATAGAGCTAAGAGTTGTTGCCCAAGAAACATAGTTTGTGGTTCTTGTCCAAATAAGATAATTAATTAGATAATAAAAGAAAACAAATAATCATCAGAGAAAAATTGCAGAATCCAGCCTCTCCACAACTTAATATTTATAATGTCCGAGATATAATCCAAAATTATATAATCTGTAAAGAACCAGGAAAATGGAACACATTGCAATAGCATGTTTATACTTGATATTGTACCAGTAGAGATTGAAAATCTCAGGAATGAGATAGAAACCATAAAAGATAATTCTAGAAATGAAAAATACAATATTTGAAATTAAAAGTTTTGGGTGGAATTGACAGCAGAAAACCGATGAAGAGGAAAACTTAACTGAACTTAAAATTAGATCAATAGATATTATTTTCCAATAGAAATAGACAGAGACAAAGATTGAAAGAATTTTTAAAAATGAACAACGACTCAGGGATTTGTTAGACAATATCAGACGATCTAACTAATGTAGTTAGAGTCCTAGAAATAGAAGAGGCAAAATATTTTTTTAAGTTTATTTATTTATTTTGAGAGAGAGAGCAAGAGAATGTGAGTGGGGCTGGGGCAGAGAGAGGGAGAGACAGAATCCCGAGCAGGCTCTGTACTGTCCATGTAGAATCTCATACATGGGGCTTGAACTCACGAACTATGGTTTCATGACCTGAGCCAAAATCAAAAGTCAGACACTTAACTGACTGGGCCATCCAGCTCCCATGAGGCAAAACATTTTTTTAAGAAATAATGGCCGGACTTTCTTTCTTTCCCTCCCTTTCTCCCTTTGCCCTTCTCCCCTGCTCACACTGTCTCTAAAATTAGAAAAAAAGAGAGAGAGAATGGCCAATTTTTCAAAATCTGATAAAAGATACAAATAGATATCCAAATATCCCAAGCAGGATAACACTAAGACGAACAAGTGAGGTACATCATAGTCAAACTGTTGAAAGCAGAGTATAAAGAAAAGTCCTGACAGAAGAATGAGAAGAAAATGACATATTACATACATGGGAACTACAATTCAGTTAAGGTCTGACTTCTTTCAAGAAACTATGGAGGCCAGAAGAAAATGGAACAACCGTCAATCCAGAATTCTGTATTCAGTGAAAATGTTCTTCAAGATGATGACAAAATAACACTTTCAGATAAAAGAAAACTAAGGTTTTATCATTGGCAGACCTGTAGTATAAGAAGAGCCAAAGGAAGTTCTTCCAGCGGAAAAAGAATGATAATAGATGGAAATGCAGATCCTCAGAAAGAAATAAGGAAATGGTAAATATCTGGGAAGATGAAAAATACTTTCTGTTGTTTTCATCATAACTTAAAAAAAAATAAAACGTATGCCTGTTTAAATCACAACTTACAACATTTCATACAGGATTTATATTATATGTAGATGGAATATATATAACAAGTATAGCTTAAAGGACAGGAATTGGGCTATTGTGAATGAAAAAAAAAAAAAACTATAGTTGCCACCTGGGCATTTTACATTATGACAACCCTGCTCACACCCAAAGTCTGGACATTTAGATTAGGACCAGAGCTTAGGATTTCTGTCACAAGTATCCCCTTTGAAAAATAACCACTTAGAGTTAAGATCACAAAAAGTTGGTGACCTCCACCCCAATCACCTTATGAGTAATAGATGCTTGTCACCCTGTTCTTTATCTCGTACTTGCTCATGACCTGGTAATGGAAGACTGCCCTTCCTCTGGCTCATTGCTCTCCTCTACCCCCATTTCCTCCTGTTTCTGGATTATCTCTAAATAATAAATCTTGTGACTTACTTCCTTTGTGTGTGTATATTAAAACTGCCTTCAATCAAAATGACCCTGAGGTTTTCACTTCCCCAAAGCAGGAGCTCTGTGGGTGGTTTATTCCTCCTCACTCAGGACATCATAATTTGTACGTTCTTAATGTAATACACCAGCTCCTGCTCCTGAACACAGTTATGGACCTGTTTAGTAGAGTGGTACAATATTAAATGTAAGTGGAATAAAACATTAAAGGTGTGTTTTGTAAAACTTAGATAAACCACTAAAAATAATGTAAAGAATTGTAGATAAAAAACCAAAAGACATTTTTAAATGAATTTCCTGAGAAAATAAAATAACTAAGCAAAAGACCAAGAAAGGAAGAATAAATGATCAAAAAAAGAAAAAAAAAAAGGAGGGGAAAGAGAAGAATAGAAAACCAATAATAAATTGGTAGACCTAAATTCAATCTTATCAGTAATAACACGAAACATTAGTGGACTAAAGTAAATATGAGGCAGTGTCAGAGTTTTTTAGAATAGATTGAAAAACAAGACCCGATTACATGTTGTTTATGAAAGATGCATTTAAAATATAAAGACACAGCTAAGGTGAAATAAAATGGATCCAAAGAAGTATGCCATGCAGACTGAAGTATATTTATTAATATCTGATAAAATAGATTTCAACACTAGAAAGTATTTGCAGATATGTCATTAACAATAAAAGAATAACCAGGAGGCTGTAACCATCATAAATCATAAATAAATTATAAAACAACCATAAATATGTGCCTGTTAACAGAACTTGAAAATATATGCAGCCAAACTTGACAGAATTAAAAGGACCAATAAAAAATTCCACAGTCATAGTTGGAGACATTAATGCCTCTCTCAGCAGTTGATGAAACAACTAGATTAGAAAATCAACAAAAACATAATTTTGAACAATATTATGAACAACTTAAACATAAAGAACACTGTTTCTAACAGCTGCATATATACTTTCTTTTTACATGGACATAGTATATTTACCAGCATAACCCATAAATGTGTTATCTATCTATTTCTGCATGACTCTGATTACCATAAATTTAGCAGCTTAAAAGATTGCACACTTATTATCGCATAGTTTCTGTGAGTCAGAGTCCTTGCTTGTTTTAGCTATGTTGTCTGCTTTAGGGTCTCACAGAGCTGCAGTCAAGGTATTGGCCGGGGGTATGACCTCATTTGAGGCTTATTTGGGGAAGAGTCCACTTTCAAACTCATGGGATTATTAATAGCATATAGCGCTTGCAGGCTGCCAGACTGAGGGTTTCGGTTTTGCTAGCTCTCAGCCAGAGGACACCCTAAGTTCCTTGCCGATGATCTTCTTCATATGGCAGCTTACAAGCTAACATCTTGCTTTTTCAAAACCAGCAAAGGAGGGGGTTTCCAAGCATACATAGTCTTATGTAATGCAATCACATATGTTTTGTCACTTTTGCCATGATGTATTGATTAGGATACATAGGTTCTTCCCACTTTTAAGATGAGGATAACACAAAGGGCCTGAACAGTAGGAGGTGGAGATGATAGGAGCGCCCTATAGTCTGTCAACCATAGTATGTTGGTCCCTAAAACAATAAACAACTACAAATTCACATTTGAATTTGTATGAGTGTGCATGGTACATTCAGGAACATAGACCATGTTAGGACAAGTCTCAGGAATTTTGAAAGCATTGAAATTATATGTTGGAAGTTCTCTGAGAACAATGGAATCAAGTTATAAATGAGTAACATTATGATATTTAGAAAAACCCCAAGTATTTGGAAATAAAGCAATACTCTTCTAAATAATGTGGGTCAAAGAAGGAATCACAAGAGAAATTAGGAAATATTTTGAACAGAATCAAAATGAAAATACAGCAATATTAAAATTTGAGGGATGCTGGGGAGCCTGGGTGGCTCAGTTGGTTAAGCGGCCGACTTCGGCTCAGGTCATGATCTCACTGTGAGCTCGAGCCCCGCGTCAGGCTCTGTGCTGATGGCTCGGAGCCTGGAGCCTGCTTCAGATTCTGTGTCTCCCTCTCTCTCTGCCCTTCCCCTGCTCATACTCTGTCTCTATGTCTCTCAAAAATAAATAAACGTTAAAAAAAAATTTGAGGGATGCAGCTAAAGTAATATTTAGAGGAAAATGTGTAGTCTGGAAATGCCTAACTTAGAAAAGGAGCAAAGCCTAAATGAATGATTTGAGTTCTGATCTTAAGAAATTAGAAAAAGAAGAGCAAATTAATTCCAAAGTAAGCAGAAGGAAGAAAATAATAAAGATAATGACAGAAATTAGTGAAGTAGAACATGCATAATGATAGAAAAAAAATCATTGCAGTCAGGGCGCCTAGGTGGCTCAGTTAAGCGACTACTTTGGCTCAGGTCATGATCTCACAGTTCATTCTGTCTCTCAAAACTGAATAAACGTTAAAAAAATTGTTTTAAAAAAATCATTGAGGTCAAAAGCTTGTTTTTTGAAGGGACCAATAAAAATTTTAAACTTCTAGCCAGACTGATCAAGAACAAAAGAGAGAAGGCACAAATTCACAAACTACCATAATGGGAATGAAAGCAGAGGCATTGCTATAGGGCCTATGGAATTGAAAAAAAAAAAACAAAAAGGAAATACTGAGTACAGCTTCATGCTAATAAAGAATTGTACACAATTAGACAAAATTCTTGATTGAAAGACACAAATTACCAAAATTAATCACAGAATAAGTAGAAAGTTTGAATAGCCCTATATCGAATGATATATAACAATACATGACTAGGTGGGCACTTTCCTAGAAATGTCAGGTTTATTCAACGTTAAAAAAAAATCTGTCAATGTAGGATATAGTGGAAGTGCCTTCCCTTCCAGCCTCTTTGGTCTTGGTCACAGAAACAAGATGACAAAGGGGATGTCATCATTTGGAAAGCATCACAATAAGATGCGTATAGTGTGCCTCCATTGTGGATCTAAGACCTACCACCTTCAGAAGTCAACCTGTGACAGATGTGGCTGTCACATTTGCCAAGTGGAATAGAAGGTGTAACTGGAGTGCCTAGGCTAAAAGATGAAATACCACTGGGACTGGTTGAATGAGACACCTAAAAACTGTATGCCAGTAGATACATGCATGGATTCCATGAAGGAACAACACCTAAACCCAAGATGGCAACTGTCGCAGCATCCAGTTCATCTGAAGAATTTCAACAATTAGTTATGTAATAATACATTATCTGGTTTAAAAAAGTATCTATCAGGGGCGCCTGGGTATCTCAGTCGGTTAAGCGTCCAACTTCAGCTCAGGTCCTGATCTCATGAATTCAAGCCCCACATCAGGCTCTCTGCTGTCAGGACAGAGCCTGCTTTGGATCCTCTGTCTCCCTCTCTTTCTGTGCCTCTCTCACAAATAAGTAAACTTAAAAAAAAAATCTATCAGTGTAACTCATTAATATGGTACAGAAGTAAAAACACATGATCACTTCAGTAGTATGGAAAGTACATTTGACAAATCCAGTACCTGTTCATGGTAAAAAAAAAAATCTCAGCAAGCTAAGAATAAAATGTAGGTTTTGTTTAACATCCAAAAATTAGTCAAGGGGCATCTGGGTGGATAAGTCGGTTAAAGTGACTGACTTTGGCTCAGGTCATGATCTCATGGTTCGTGAGTTTGAGCTCCTTGTTGAGCTCTGTGCTGACAGCTCACAGCCTGAAGCCTGCTTTAGATTCTGTGTCTCCCTCCCTCCCTCTCTCTCTGCCCCTCCCCTGCTCAGGCCCTGTCTCTCTATCTCTCTCTCAAAAATAAATAGACATTAAAAAAAATCAAGATAGCTCATTATATTAATAGAAAAAAATACATGATTATTTCAATGAAAGCAAAAAATTATGAGCGCCCATTCATAGTAGAAACTCCTAGCAACCTAGGGGACAGATAAGAATGTTCTAAACCTGCTTAAGGTTATTGTGAAACAACAACAACAACAATAGCAGCTAACTTCATACTCCGTGGTGACAGATAAGATTTTGTGCTCTTACAGTCAATTCAATACTGTACTGAATGTCCCAGCTGTGTAATATGGCCAGGAGAAGGAATAAAAGTAACATAGACTAAAAAGGAAGAAAACTGTCTTCATTTGCAGACAACATGGTCATGTACATGGAAAGCCCTAAAGAATCTACAAAAAAAGCTGCTACACCTAATAAGGTACAAGCCCACAAGGTACAAACGCAGTGTACCATAGTCGATTATATTTTTATACCCTATCAATGAATAATTGGAAAATAAATTTTAAAAATATCTATTTACAATAGCATAAAAAATAAAAACTTAGAACTAATTTTAACCAAATATTTGCACAAACTTTACACTGAAAACTGTAAAACATTGGGACTCCTGGGTGGCTCAGTCAGTTAAGCACCTGACTTCAGCTCAGGTCATGATCTCACAGTTCTTGAGTTTGAACTCTTCATTGCGCTCTGTGTTGACAGCTCAGAGCCTGGAGTCTTTGGATTCTGTGCCTCCTCCACTTGTTCCTGTGTGTGCACTCACGCGCTCTCTCTCTCTCTCTCTCTCTGTCTCTCTCTCTCTCTCTCTCTGTCTCTCTGTCTCTCTCTCTCTCTCCCTCCCTCCCTTCCAAAAAGAAATAAACATTAAAAAAAATTCTTTTAAACCCCGTAAAACATTGTTGACGGAAATCACAGATCTAAATCAATGGATAAATGTGCTATGTTCATGGATTGGAAGATTCGCTATTGTTGGAGTTTGGTCTCTCTTCAAATTGATTAGATTTGACATAATCCTAGTCAAAATCCCAGCATGATCTTTTGTTTTTCTTTTTTTTTTTTTTAATGTAGCCAGATTTTCTTTAAAGTTTATTTATTTATTTTGAGGGAGAGATGGAGTTGGGGGTGGGGGCAGAAAGAGGAAGAGAGAGAGAATCCCAAGCAGGCTCTGCACTAACGGTGTGGAGCCTGATGTGGGGCTTGAACTCACAACCCCGTGAGATCATAACCTGAGTCGAAATCAAGAGTCAGATGCTTAACCAACTGAGCCACCCAGGTGCCCCCACAGCATGATCTTTTAAAGAAATTGGTAAATTGATTCTATTACTTTTATGGAATGTCAAAGGACATAGAAAAAAACCAAAACAATTTCATAAAAGAACAAAATTGGAGAAGTTATGCTACCTAATTTAAAGACTGAGTGTATAGCTACAGAAATCAGAACAGAGTGGCATTGGCATAAGAATAAATATATTGTTCAATGGAATAGAAGGAAGAATATAGAAATGCACACACACATATGCACACACACATATGCGCACACACAGACATATATATGGCTGATTGCTTTTTGACAAAAAGTGTTAAGGTAATTCAAAAGAAGGATAGTCATGGTACTGGAACAATGGGTTATCTGTATGGATCAATATAAACCTTATTCCTTATCACACATTATATAGAAAATAAGAGCTAAAATGAAAAAACTTCTGTAAGGACACATAGGAGAAACTCTGTGTTTTACTGGGGTACACAAAGATTTCTTGAATGGGACTCAAAAAGTGTGAACCACAAAGGAAGGAAAGTGTTGAAATGGACTTGATCAGAATTCAAAACTCTTGTTGTTTGAAAGATACAGTTGAGAAAAGGAAAAGGCAAACCATAGATTGGGAGAAAATATTTTCAAAACATGTATCTGATAGAAGCCTTAATTCACAGTATATCAAGACCTTTTACAATTTAAAAATAATGTGATAGAATAGCCAATTAAAAACTGGGCAGAGCTCTTTGTAGACTTTGTAGGTATGAGTAGGAGTAATAAGTTTTTCTTATGATGATGAATAATAGTTCCCCTGTATTGGCATAATTTATTTGAATGTCTTTAATTTTGATACTAATATCACTGTAAATCTATTTTTGCTGTCAGATGGTAGCTATTTTCATGTGTTCAAGTTCCCTCTGTATTGTAATCTGCTACTCAATGTTAGTCTTTATTTTTCTGTGTTGGAAATATGTATCACATGAGTATCTGTAAATCATGACAAAATCCAAACCATTTCCTGAGTCTTTTGTTTGTGGTTATACAGTGATAAGAAGTTACTAATTTATTTTCATCGTGATGATTTTATCTTACTTCGTTACCCTTGGAGGATACTATTTTTTTTAAAGGATATCTGTAAATCTTCTATACAGCTGTGTATAAGATTATTTTCTGTTTAAGTCTCACCCTTCCACTCATACCCCATTCTCTCCAAAAAACTCCTAATTGATTTATTCCCTTCATGTAGCTAGTTGCCTGTGAATAAATAACATGGAAAAAGGCAAAACAAACAAACAAAAAACTCTTAAACAGCCAGGTGACAGGATCTAGCTTGGTGGTGAGATTGAGGATATATACTTATGTTTATATTTAATGTTTATAATTAAACATAGTTGAATAGAGACATAGAGAATACATAGTTGTTAAAACCATGGATGAGATTGTAAAGGGAAAAGATAGAAAAAAGAGCCAAGGGCAATACTTAAGGGAATTTCAGTATTTAACTGGCAAGTAGTGAGAGAGGAGCCTAAGAAAGAGACCAAGAGGGAACAGTTGGGATAGTATAAGGACAACCAGAAGGGAGTTGTGTCATGAAAGCAAATGAGATTAGTTTCAAAGAGAAAGTAATCAGTAGTATTAAATGTGGAGAGGACCAGCAAAATAAGTGCTTAGAAAGTATTGATTGTTTTAGCAAAATTGGTGATTTTAGAGAGCATTTTCAGAGGAATGGGTCAGAAAGAAAGAGGTGGAAACCAGATTCTAAGACTTTGAAGAGCAGTGGTGGGGAAGGGTTGAGAAAATGAAGAAAGGGAGTGGTTGGCTATAGTGACTAATAACATGGCCTCTGAATCCAGGTGCTTAAGTGTCAGTTGTCACTCTTGCACTTGGTACTGTATGATCAGCTATGATTCAACTTAGCTCTCTGTTCAAAATAAAGACAATAATCATACCTACCTCAGATGCAGTTATAAGGAGTCCTGGAATTAATATATGTAAACTGCTTAAAATGGTACCTGACACAGAGTAATTTCTACATACATATTAGTCATTATTATTATTTTAGATTGTTTTCCTGGAAAGTTCGAGATGGGAACAAATCTAGATCACTTTGCTGGAGGAAGGAGGAAGAGTTAAGGAGGGGAAGTGGTTTAAAAACATATTTATGTGACTAGAAAAACATAGGTCAAAACAAAAGCTGAAGCTATAAAAGGGAGAAGTGAAAACAGATGATAAAGTTTCCAGAGCAGGTGGTTGGAACATGTACAAAGAGGATTTGGCCTCAAACAGGGGCACAACACCTGAATCACTGAGATGAGGGATAAGGATGAGTTCTGATGAATACCAGGGTCTTGGTAGTGGTCTGATGGCTTTGATTTTTGTCAGTTAAAGTAAGAGATAAGGTTGTATGAGGAAACAGGAGGGGGAGTTGGTGGTGGAGAATCATGAGTACTTGGGATCCCCAAAGAAAATGGGAGAAATTTGACCATGGACAGGTAAACTGTCTACAGTATTTTGTTTTTCAAACTTACATATCACAAGATATTTCTTTTCCATGTCTCTTTGTAGAAGGGATTACATGACACATAATTATTTTGAACTGAAAGCACTTTGTCTTATTTAGTAAAAACAGTTTACACTCATGAGATAACTTGGAACATCCTGAGGTTTTGCAAAGCTAGTCTTGAGAATCATTAAATGAACCATCTTAACTCCAAAGAAGAAAGAATGTAATAAAAATTAAAGTTTCAAAAGTTGAAAAAGGTTGGAAATCACTAAATTGGATTACAAGGTTTCTTTCTAATTCTTTATCTATTTCACTAACATGGTACTTTAGCTTTTTAACAAGATGCAGAAATTACTATAATTACTTACTCCTCCTAAGGAACCCTTCCCTTTTACTGTAGGACATAATTGTAGAAATTGCTAACAAGGAAAAATCTGTGATTTTTATAGGTTGAGAAATCTGAGTTTGGGAATAAGCAACAATTATTACATATATATTTGTTTTATTTTAACAGTGATCCTTATGTGAGAGTGACATTATATGACCCAATGAATGGAGTTTTTACAAGTGTGCAAACGAAAACCATTAAAAAGGTTAGACTTAGCTATATTGAAAATTTTTTATATACTTTGTTTTATTTTTATATGACAAAAATATTTTAAAAAATAGTTATACTATGTTTACTGTCTTTTAGACTTTGAATCCAAAATGGAATGAAGAAATATTATTCAGAGTAAGTATATATTTTTTTCAGTAAAAGAGCAAAAGACTTTTCTCAATAGGTTAGAATGATGTTACTATTTAAACTATTCTAAAATGTATCTTCTAAGAATTTGTCTAGATTTTTAAAAATTTAAGAAGAATTAAATCTCAGTATCTCCATGATGACATGGTCCGGGAACCATTTATCTTATAAAAAACATGTATGTAAGGTAAAAAAGAAGTAAAAGATGATTATAAACCTGGAATTATCTTATTCTACTCTTTTAAAAGTTTATTTATTTATTTTGAGACCATGAGAGAGAGCACGCATGAGTGGGGGACGGGCAGAGAGAGAGATAGAGAATCCTAAGCAGGCTCTGAGCTGTCAGCATGGAGCCCAGCACGGAGTGCAGTCTTAAAAACCATGAGATCATGACCTGAGCTGAAATCAAGAGTTGGACATTTAACTCATAGAGCCACCCAGTCACCCCTATCTTATTATACTTTAATTCTGGGTTAAAGCCTATATAATAAAGTCTTATTCAAATTTAGCAGATTTTGGTGTTTTCCCCAAAAGATCATGCAATATTTGTGTCTCCACAGTCATTTGTTAAATAGACTGATCTGGAATAGTGAAGGCGAGGGCCTATCAATAAGAAGATGCATTTTTTTTTATACACCCTTCATTCACATTCTTGCCGTCCCCCTCAGCCTTCCTCCCTATACCACAAGACCAAACTCTAAATCAGCAGTTATTTCAGACTCCCCAGGAGGGCCCTCAAATTGACATATTTGTCAGAGTCCTTGCTGATGCCAGAATCAACACCCTCCCAGCAATGGTAGAGATGCATATCTGTAATCTCCCCTCTCTGCTGGATCATTCCCATTTGTACATTCCATCCTTCAAATGTCCTGTCTTGCCTCATATTCCCCTTTAGTTACGGATTTAAATTTCTTTGTTTACCTGAATAACCAGTATTCTTGTAAGAGTTGCCCATCCCCATCATGTTTGCTTCTCTAATGCATTTCTAACTTACTCTAACCTAACTCACACCTGCATCATTGGAATAAAACTGCTCTTACTAAGGTCACCACTGACCTCCATGTTGTCATATTCATCTAGTCTCATCCTACTTAATGCTCTCAACAATGGTCAACTGTAGCTGACCATTCCTTAAAAACTAGCCTCTCTGCAGCCTCTTGTGGTGCCACAGCAGACTTCAGTCAGGAAAACAGAAGTCACTCTTCTGTATTCCACATTTGAAGATTTTTAAATTTGTTTTGTCTTGTTTTAATAAAGTGAATTGGAAGGAAAGAAATTGCTGAAGCAAATGTCTGAGAAACCATTACTGAAAATCCAGCCAACAGCACCAACTAGAGTGCTTCTGGTTTTTCTTGTTTAGAGAAGGAGATCTCCCTTACCCTATTTAGTGTGGCATGAAAACAGCATTTTAAATCAGTTTGGAAATTTTAGATTCTTGAGGAAATGATATTGAGTCAACTGGATAGTCATATGGGGAAAAATGAAGCTAAATTTCTGGCTTACCTTTACCAGAATAAATTCCAGATTTGGTAACCTCTGGTTTTGATTGCTTGCTTGGCACAAATATTGCTTAGCAGAGAATTTTAAAATTCTCAAGTGGTCGAGTGTTTTATTTATTTACACTTTTACTATTATTTTACTTACTTTATTGCATTTTTCTTAGAAATGTATGTGTTTTCAATGAATTGAAGTTTTTTCGTACCTCTTACTCTTTTTTTCTTCTAATATTATTGGCCTGTACTTGTGATAATGTTTAGAGATGGATGTTTATTTGTCTTGTTTCCAATTTTAATGGGAGTTCATCTAGCTTTTCTCCATTAAATAGTTTTTTATTATTTATCACATCAGAGATATATTTATCTCATTATTTTTTCAAGAATTAAAAAAATTGACATGTCTGATTTTAGCCATGATGCAGTAATAGGGCATCGAACTTAAATTGATGCTATAAACAACTGTAAAGGTATTAAGGATCTTAGCAGAATCCAGAGTCTCACAACATAATATTAAAAATGCATATGGGGAGGGACCAAGATGGTAGAATAGCATGGGTTTTTTTTGCATCTATCGTCCCTGAAATGGAGCCAGATCAACACTAAACCATCTTGCATACCTAGAAAACTGATTTGAGGAATAACACAACAATCTTCACAATCTGAACCACAGAATTCACAGGTACGCAGGTCAGTGAGGCAAACTGGGAGAGAGAGGAGCCATAGAGGGCAGGGAGCTGTTTTCACTTTTGGAGAGAGGATAGAAATGGGGGGAGAGTACAGGAAAGCATACCCCCTCAACCAGTGAGAGAGAAAAGAAAGAGTATGCAAGGGACTGAATAAAAAAGGGAGAAAGGAGAGGGTTTAAATTCCATTACTACTCTATAAACAGGGGGAGCGCAGAGTCTGAAACTCCACAGCTCGATACCTGGCGGTGCTCTGGTGGGAAGGGCGAATCCCCAGGAGCAGAGAGCGAGGTCCGAGGGGTCCTCAGGCCACACAGGGACAGATGGTTCGCCTGTTGAGAGGACATTTGGTAGAGGCTCTGCAGCCACCCCACAGGCAATGGTCCTAGCAGACCCTGGAGAACAGCCACATTTTCTGGTGTTGGAATAAGAATGTTAAGGGTGAAGCCTAGTGCCAGATGTGTGTTGTGATTTTCCATATTCCCTGAAACACTCCTGCTACACGTTGTATGAACTTTTTCTGGGGCAGGCTGGCACCCAGCCTCAGTCTCTGGGCATAGGCAGCAGCACAGTCTTGCGAACATTCCTGGGGGCAGGTGGGCACCCGGACATTGCTCGGTGAGACCCTCCCTCATAGGGTCAGAATGGGTCAAAATTGCAGTCCCTCAGAAGTGAGGGGTTGGGAAACACAGCCACATCTGAGATAAAACTCAGGAGGGAGGTACCTTGGTCATGGACAGTGTAAAAGCAGGGAGTGGATGGAAGCCAGAGACAAAGGAGGTGTGCTCGATTGCCAGTCTAGGAGAGCACAGAGTTCTGATTCTAGAGACTGGGTAGCTGGGTGACGCCATTTTCACCTTTCCTGTGCATGCGCATGCATGCCTACATGTGACACAACAGTCCACCCCAGTAAGCTAAGCTGCACCATCTAGTGGAGAGTAGAGCTGCTATACAAGCCCTGCCCAAATGGGTCAATCGCGCTCTTCAGGAACATCTCAAGTCTCTGCCTGCTTAGTTTATGGACTATAAAGTGGCTCATAGTTTGACTTCTAGGGGAAACCAATGTAATTTCAATCATATTTGTGTCTGTTTGCTGCTCCATCTATTAATTTTCTTTTCTTTTTTTTTTCTTATTCTTGAATACAGAAAGAGAAAAAAAATATTTTTATTTTCCATTTTTATTAAAAATATTTTTCTTTAATTTTTTTCTACTCTATTTTTTGCCTTTTTGTAAATTTTTCATTTTCTATTTTACTTCCATCATTTCGTTTTATTCTATTTCATTGGATTCATTTTTTCAAATTTCAAACTTTTTCTTTTTTCTTTCTTTTTCTCTTTTTTCCTTTTCTTATCTTTCCTTTTTTCTCTAATCTATCAAGCTCATTTCAATGACCAGACCAAACACACCTAGGATCTAGCATCCTTTGTTTGATTTTTGTGTGTTGCTTTTAATTTTTTCATTTAAAAATTTTTTTACCTTAATAATTCCTTTTCTTCCTTCAAAATGATGAAACAAAGAGATTCACCCCAAAAGAAAGAACAGAAAGAAATAACATCCAGGGACTTAATCAACACAGATACAAGTAAGATGTCAGAACCAGAATTTAGAATCACAATAATAAGATTACTAGCTGGGGTTGAAAATAGATTAGAATCTCTTTCTGTGGAGATAAAAGAAGTAAAAGCTAGTCGGATGAAATAAAAAATGCTATAACTGAGCTGCAATCTCGAATGGAGGCCACAGTGCCAAGGATGGATGAGGCAGAGCAGTGAATAAGTGATATAGAGGACAAACTTATGGAGAACAAGGAAGGAGAAAAAAGAGGGAAATTAAGGCAAAAGAGCACAATATAAAATTAGAGAACTCAGTGATTCGTTAAAAAGGAACAACAGGGGCGCCTGGGTGGCTCAGTCAGTTGAGTGTCTGACTTCGGCTCAGGTCATGATCTTGTGGTCTGTGAGTTCGAGCCCCGCGTCGGGCTCTGTGCTGCCGGCTCAGAGCCTGGAGCCCGCTCCCGATTCTGTGTCTCCCTCTCTCTCTGCCCCTCCTCCACTCATGGTCTGTCTCTCTCTGTCTCAAAAATAAATAAACATTAAAAAAAATTAAAAAAAAAAAAGGAACAACATCAGAATCATAGGGGTCCTGGAAGATGAAGAGAGAGAAAAAGAGATAGAAGTTTTCTGTTAGCAAATCATAGCAGAAAACTATCCTAACCTAGGGAAAGACACGGACATCAAAATCCAGGAAGCACAGAGAGCTCCCATTAGATTCAACAAAAACTGACTATCAACAATTCACAAAATGCTCAGGCAAGGAAAGAATCATGAAAACGGCAAGGGAAAAAAAATCCTGAACCTACAAGGGAAGACAGAACAGGTTCACAGCATACCTATCCACAGAAACTTGGCAGGTCAGAAGGGAGTGGCAGGATATATTCAATGTGCTGAATCGGAAAAATATGCAGCCAAGAATTCCTTATCCAGCAAGGGTGTCATTCAAAATAGAAGGAAAGATAATAAGTTTCCCAGACAAACAAAAATTAAAGGAGTCTATGACCACTAAACCAGCCTTGCAAGAAATTTTAAGTGGGACTCTCTGAGGGGAGAAAAGACAAAACAAAACAAAACAAAACAAAAAGACCCAAAGCAACAAAGAATAGAACGGACCAGAAAACTCCACCAGAAACTCCAACTCTACAAGCTACATAATGGCAATAAATTCATATATTTCAGTACTCATCTAAATATCAATGGACTAAATGCTCCAATCAAAAGACATAGGGTAACAGAATGGACAAGAAAACAATATCAATCTATATGCTGTTTATAAGGACCAACTTTAGACCTGAAGACACCTTCAGATTGAAAGTAAGTGGATGGAAAACCGTCTATTATGCTAATGGTCAACAAAATAAAGCCATAGTAGCTATACTTCTATCAGACAATCTAGACTTTAAAATAAAGACTGTAACAAGAGATGAATAAGGGCATTATATCATAATTAAGGAGTCTGTCCAGCAAGATCTAACAGTTGTAAACATGTATGCTCCAAATGTGGGAGTACCCAAATACGTAAATCAGTTAATCACAAACATAAAGAAACTCATTGATAATAATATCGTACTAGTAGGGGACTTCAGCACCCCACTTACAGCAATGGACAGATCATCTCAACAGAAAATCAAGGAAACAATGGCTTTGAATGACACACTGGACCAGATGGACTTAACACATATAGTCAGATCATTTCATCCTAAAGCAGTGGAATACACATTCTTCTCTAGTGCATATGGAACGTTCTCCAGAATAGATCACATACTGGGACACCAGTAAGCCCTCAACAAGTACAAAAAGATCGAGATCATACTGTGCATATTTTCAGATCACAACACAATGAAACTCAAAAACAATCACAAGAAAAAATGTGGAAAGATAACAAATACTTGGAGACTAAAGACCATCCTACTAAAGAATGAATGGGCTAACTAAGAAGTTAAAGATGAAATTATGAAGTCCGTGGAAGCCAATGAAAATGATAACACCACAGCCCAAAACCTCTGGGAGGCAGAAAAGGCAGTCATAAGAGGGAAGTACATAACAATCCAGGCCTTTTTAAAGAAGGAAGAAAAGTCTCAGATGCACAACCTAACCAATACCTTAAAGAGCTGGAAAAAGAACATCAAATAAACCCCAAACCAGCAGAAGACAGGAAAGAATAAAGATTAGAGCAGAAATCAATGCTATCAAAACCAAAAAATCAGTAGAAGTGATCAATGAAACCAGAAGCTGGTTTCTTGAAAGAATTAACAAAATTGATAAACCCCTAGCCAGTTTGATCAAAAAGAAAAAGGAAAGGACCCAAATAAATAAAATCAAGAATGAAAGAGGAGAGATCACAACCAACACTGCAGAAATACAAACAATAATAAAAGAATATTATGAGCAATTATATGCCAATAAAATGAACAATTTGGAAAAAATGGACAAATTCCTAGAAACGTATAAACTACCAAAACTGAAACGGGAAGAAATATAAAATTTGAACAGATTCATACCCAATAAATAAATCGAATTAGTAATCAAAAATTTTCCAAAAAAACTAGAGTTGAGGGCCAGATGACTTTCCAGAATTCTAACAAACATTTAAGGAAGAATTAGCACCTTTTCTCTTTAAGCTGTTCCAAAAAATAGAAATGAAAGGAAAACTTCCAAACTCTTTCTATGAAGCCAGCATTACCTTGATTCCAAAACCATGGATCTCACTAAAAAGGAGAACTACAGACCAATTTCCCTAATGAACAAGAATGCAAAAATCCTCAACAATATCCTAGCCAACTGGATCCAACAATACATTAAAAAATTATTCACCATAACCAAATGGGATTTATACCTGGAATGCAAGGCTGGTTCAAAATCCATGAAACAATCAATGTGATACATCACAGCAATAAAAGAAAGGACAAGAAACACGTGATCCTCTCAATAGATGCAGAGAAAGCATTTGAAAAAATACAGCATCCCTTCTTGATAAAAACCCTCAAGAAAGTAGGGATAGAAGGATCATACCTCAAGATCATAAAAGCTATATATGAAGGACCCACCACTAATATCATCCTCAATGGGGAAATACTTTGAGCTTTCCCCCTAAGGTCAGGAACATGAAGGGATGTCCACTCTCACCACTGTTATTTAACAAAGTACTGAAAGTCTTAGCCTCAGCAGTCAGACAACACAAAGAAATAAAAGGCATCTGAATCAGCAGGAGGAGGTCAAACTTTCACTCTTTGCAGGCAACATGATACTCTATATGGAAAACCCAAAAGATTCTACCAAAAAACTACGAGAACTGATCCATGAATTCAGCAAAGTGGCAGGATATAAAGTCAATGCACAGAAATAGTTTGCATTCCTATACACCAATAATGAAGCAACAGAAAGAGAAATCAAGGAACTGATCCCAGTTACAATTGCCCCAAAAACCATAAAATACCTAGGAATAAATCTAACCAAAGGGGTGAAAAGTCTACACTCTGAAAACTATAGGAAGCTTATGAAAGAAATTGAATAAGACACACACACACAAAAAGGGAAAATATTCCATGCTCCTGGATTGGAAGAACAAATATTGTTAAAACATCAATACTACCCAAAGCAATCTACATATTCAGTGCAATCCCTATCTAAATAACACCAGCATTGCTCACAGAGCTAGAATAAAGAATCCTGAAGTTTGTATGGAATTAGAAAAGACCCCGAATAGCCAAACCAGTCCTGAGAAAGAAAACCAAAGCTGGGGGCATCACAGTCCCAAACTTAAAGATGTATTACAAAGCTGTAATCATCAGGACAGTATGGTACTGGCACAAAAACAGACACTCAGGGCCACCTGGGTGGCTCAGTTGGTTAAGCATCTGACTTCGGCTCGGGTTATGATCTCACAGTTCGTGGGTTTGAGCCCCGCATCGGGCTCTGTGCTGACAGCTCAGAACCTGGAGCCTGCTTCGGATTCTGTTTCTCCCTCTCTCTCTGCCCTTCCCCTGCTAATGCTCTGCTCTGTCTCTCTCTCTCAAAAATGAATAAACATTTAAAAAATTTAAAAAAAAACCAGACACTCAGATCAATCAAACGGAATAGAGAACCCAGAAATTGACCCAGAAACATAAGGCCAACTAATCTTTGACAAAGCAGGAAAGACTATCCAATGGAATAGAGACAGTCTTTTTAGCAAATGGTGCTGGGAAAACTGGACAGCAACATGCAGAAAAATGAACCTGGATCACTTTCTTACACTACTCACAAAAACAAACTCAAAATGGATGAAAGACCTAAACATAAGATAGGAAGCCATCAAAATTCTAGAGGAGAAAGCAGGCAAAAACCTCTTGGCCGTAGCAACTTCTTACTCAACACTTCTTCAGAGGCAAGGAAAACAAAAGCAAATAGAACTATTGGGATCTCATCAAAATAAAAAGCTCTGAACAGTGAAGGAACTATTGGGATCTCATCAAAATAAAAAGCTCTGAACAGTGAAGGAAACAATTAGCAAAACTAAAAGGCAATCAACAGAATGGGAGAAGATATTTACAAATGACATATCAGATAAAGGGTTAGTACCCCAAATCTATAAAGAACTTATCCAACTCAACACCCAAAAAACAAATAATCCAGTGAAGAAATGAGCAAAAGACCTGAATAGACACTTTTCCAAAGACATCTAGATGGCTAACAGACACATGAAAAAATGCTCAACATCACTCATCATCATGGAAATATAAATCAAAACCACAATTAGATACCACTTCACACCTGTCAGAATGACTAACATTAACAACTCAGGCAACGGCAGATGTTGGCAAGGATGCAGAGGAAGAGGAACCGTTTTGCACTGCTGATGGGAATGCAAAGTTGTGCAGCCACTCTGGGAAACAGTATGGAGGTTCCTCAAAAAATTAAAAATAGAAATACCCTACAAGGGTATTTGTACTACTAGATATTTATCCAAGGGATAAATACAGTGTGCTCTTTCGAAGGGCCACATGCACTCCAAAGTTTATAGCAGCGCTACTGACACTGTATGCAGAGAGCCCAAATGTCCATCGACAGATGAATGGATAAAGAAGATGTGGTGTATATACACATAAACACACACACACACACACACACACACACACACACAATGGAGTATTACTTGGCAATCAAAAAGAATGAAATCTTGCCTTTTGCAACTATGTGGATGGAACTAGAGGGTTTTATGCTAACCAGAATTAGTCAGAGAAAGGCAAATATCTTATGTCTTCACTCATATGAGGTATATAAAATAAAAAACAGATGAACATAAGGGAAGAGAAGCAAAAATAATATAAAAACATGGAGGGGGACAAAACATAAGAGATTCTTAAATATAGAGAACAAACAGAGGCTTGCTGGAGGGGTTGTGGGAGCTGGGGATGGGCTAAATGGTTAAGGGGCTTAAAGAATCTACTCTTGAAATCATTGTTGCTCTATATGCTAACTAACTTGAATGTAAATTAAAAAATAAATTATTTTAAAAAAAGAAATGAAAGTACCAAAAAAATTGATTAACCTATTCTGTACTACCAAATTGCTATTTAAGTTTGAACACAAACAACGTAATTCAAGCCAATAAACATTGTATAAATGCTGGAAAAAAGCATCTAAGATTATTTTACATAAAATGAACCACAACAATATAACCAATTCTCAAAAGAAAAGACAGTCAATAAGTGCCAATACCAAGACGATGCAGACATTGGAATTACCAGTAAAACCATTATGTTAAAACAGCTATTATAATCGTTACAGTTATGCTCCATATATATAAATGTAAACACTCTTGAAATGAAGAGGAAGATAGATATTCTCATGTGTAAAACTGAAATAGAAATATTAAAATTTAAGAATATAAAATACAAAATTTTAAAAATCATTGAGCTCAATAGGAGAATGAAGATAACAGTGAAAAGAATTAGTGAAGTTGAAGATAAGAAGTAGAAATGATCTAATTTGAAGAACAGAAAATAAAGATTAAAAAAATTAGTAGAGTCTGAGGGACCTGTAAACAATATTAAAAGAGCCTAATATTTGGGTTATTGAAGTCTCCGAAGAAGAAAAAGACATTGGTAGAAAAAATACTTGAAGAAATAATCGCCAAAATTTCCATATTTGGTGAAAGAAATGCATTTGCAGTTTAAAGAAGTTCAGCAAAACCCAGAGTATATGCAAAGAGAATCATACTCAGACACATCACAGTCAGATTGCTGGAACCAAAGATGATGAAGAAAATTTGAAAATAGGGAAAATGGTACATTATATATAGAGGAATAATGATTTAAATAGCCCCTTTAGAAACTATGATGATACAGCATATTTAAGGTAGCAAAGGAAGAAAGAACAGCCAACTCAGAATTCTATATCTAACGAAACTATTCTTCAGACATGATAGTGTAATAAAGGTATTCTAAGCTGAGGAAAAATAAGAGAATTTACTGCCAATAGACATAATCTAATGAAAATGCTAAAGGAAATTGTTTAGGTTGAAGGTAAATGATATCAGAGGAAATGAAGAAAAAGCAATAGAAAGAGTAAGTATTGGTTATTATACAGTTTTCCCCTCCTGAATTCTTTCAAATATATATGACTGTTGAAAGGAAAAATTGTAACACTAGTGGGATACTTAATTTAGGTAGATATAATCCATATTATAACCAAATATAAAAGAGAGAAGAAAAAGCAACCTTTTTGTTATAGGGCTTCTACATATTACATCAAGTGGCTTAATATTAACTTTAAGTTGGCCATGAAAAGTTAAGTATGTATATTGTAATCTGTAATGCAACCACTAAAAAGTAATAGATATAACCCAAAAGACAGTAACAAATAAAAAACAGAGCAAATTCATCAAGATGCCACAGAACCTACAGACATTAAATGGATAGTAAGGGATACTATGAACAATTCTGTGTGCATAAATTCAGTAACTTAGATGTATGGACCAATTCCTTTAAAGATACATACTACCAAAACTTTAAGAAGAAATAAATTATCTGAAAAATTCTACAACTCTTGAAGAAATTGCATTTGAATTTAAAAATCTTCCAAGAAAGAAAACTTCAGGCCCAAGTGGTTTCATTGCTGAATTCTATCACACATTTAAGGAATAAATAATTCTAATTCTACACAATGTCTTACTAAAAATAGACGACAGAGCATGTCCCAATTCATTTATGAGGCCAGATTTACCCTTATCCCAAAATCGATTGAGTATTTTATAAGAAAATAAAACTTCAAACTATTAACCCTCATGACTATAGCCATTTCATGGTAAGTTTACTAAATTGGGCCCCTCCCATTCTGAAAGTAATTTGACAACAAATTATTTCTGTGTGTGGATATGCCTTTCCACTCTGCAGAACCTCAGCCGCACAACTGTCTGGGGGCTTACGGAATGCATGTTTTATAGGGATAGAAATCCACATAACATTTCATCTTTTTAAGGATCCCAATTTCTAGAGAAAGAGGTGCAGGAATGAACTCATGACCATGGGATCCCTTGGTTACATCACCTGCTACATTATCTAGAAGGAAGCAACCTCATAGCACACTGGAATGTTCTATTGATGGCAGAACTGAAGTGCCAATATGGAGGCATTAGTCTGCAAAGACGGGGTGCCAGTATATTCATTAAAGCAGAGACTTCAACATGAAGTTCTGTTTGCAACAGAAAGTATACATGGGTCCAAGAACAAAGGAGTAGAGTAGGAGTGGCCCCCACTTATCATTTCTGAAGACCCACTAGAGGACTATGTACTTCTAGAGAGTTCTAGAGAACTCTGGACTTTACTAAGTTAGAAGTCCACATTCCCAAAGAAAGCACACTCAATCCAGGGGACATAGTGAGTCCCATCAAACCACAGGTTACTGCCATAGCCAGGGCACTCTGGACTTCTTGTGTTCGGGAACCAGCCGGCAACTGGGGTTATTGGTTGAGTGTGCATGCATAGTCATTCTCCAAAGTCTATTCTGGACTCTGCAGGGACCACACTGGAGAATTAAATTAACCTATTATAGGAACTAACCATGTATCATTAGGTCCTTCTTTAGTAGTGGTACTAATCTTTGACATTCCCAGCAGGTTGCAAGATTTTTGTTTGTTTTATAAACAGCTTTTATTAAGATATAATTCACATAACATACAATTCACCCCCTCAGAGCATACCATTCAGTGTTTTTTAGTATATTAACAGGGTTGTGCAACCATCAACAAAATCAATTTTTAGAACATTTTCATTACCCCAAAAAGAAATCCCATACCCACTAGCTATCACTCCCCATTTTCCCCCAACACCTGTCCGTCTTCCCAGGCAACCACCAACCTACTTTCTGTCTCTTAGATTTGCCTATATGGGACATTTCATGTAAATAGTTTCGTATAATATGTGGTTTCCCAAATTCAACCATATTATAATATGTGTCAGTACTTCATTTTTTAAATTGCCAAATTCCACTGTATGGATAACCACATTTTATTTATCTATGCATCAGTTGATGGACATCTGGGTCGTTTCTACTTTCTAACTGTTAAGAATAATGTGTGGACATATATTTTCATTTGGAAGTACCTACCTAGGGGTAGGATTGCTGGATAACATGAGGAATTGCCAAACCATTTTCCCAAGTAACTGTACCATTTTACATTCCCACTAACAGAATATGAGTTTTGAGTATGAGTTTTGATTTCTTCACATCCTTGATAACACTTGTTATTATCTGTTTTGTTTTTTTTTTAGAGAGAGAGAAAGAGTGCGTTTGTGTACGGGGGAGGGGGCGGTGTAGAAGGAGAGAGAGACAGAGACAGAGAGAGAAAGAGAGAGAAAATCTCAAACAGTCTCCACACCCAGCATAGAGCCTGATGCAGGGCTCAATGTTATGACTTTGAAATCTTGAGCCAAAATCAAGAGTTGGACTGTTAACTGACTGATCCACTCAGATGCCCCAACAACACTTATTATTATCTGTCTTTTTATTATAGCTCCCCTCGTGGGTGTAAAATGGTATCTCGTGGTTTTCGTTTGCATTTCTGTAATGGCTAATGATGTTCAGCATATTTTCTTGAGCTTATTGACCACTATATATCTTCTTTGGAGAAATATTTATTTAGATTCTTTGCCCATTTTGTAATTAGGTTATTTGTCTTTTTCTTATTGAGTTATCAAGTTTTTTGTATTTTTAGATACAAGTCCCTTGTCAAATACATGATTTGCGAAATTGTTCTCCCATTCTTGGGTTGTGTGTTTTGATTGTATTGATGGTATTCTTTAAAGCACAAAAGCTTTTAATTTTGAGGACATTCAGCTTATTTTTTCTTTTGTTGTTTGTGCTTTTATTGTCATAGCCAATCAATGTTGTTTTAGATTTATTACTTAGACCAGAGGGAGGACAGTTTCATAGGCTTCCATTTGTCCTCACTTTGATAGTGCTTATCCCACAAGCCCATGGATTCACTGTGGTGGTAGTGGTGGTGAGGATATCCAAGTTCCAGTATGTCAGCCCCAATTTTACATTTGAAAACAAGGAAAATGACTACTGGGTGGATCACAGAGACAGCAGACTCAGTTTAAGCTGAATTTTAGCCAGGGCATTTCCCCAGGACACTACTGGAGAAATCTTTAGGCATTGAGCCACTACCTTATGCCAATGACTTTATGTGTCCCACATTCTTCTCAGGATGGGGAGCTCCTTGTCATTAGGTAAATGTGAGCTGGTCCTAAAACCCCACCACCCATTACCCTCTGAAAAACAGACACTCAGATAAGAATAGATATGCAAGAGGTTTTAGGGGATGCACTTGTGAAGCTTAAAGAGGGAGGACACACAGATGGGAAGAGCCTTCTCATCATCATGCAGCCCTAACACTGTGGCAAGGTGGGGAAAAAGTTGGTAAGAAGAGCCCCGCATTGCAGTACAGTTCTGAGAAAGTCTCATCCAAGCTGCTGGAGAGTTTCCCAAGAAAGATTCTTAGAGAAATCCTATATTGGGCATGAATGGCCAGGCTCTAGATCCCTACTTTGCCTAGTCTTTGGGAGTAGGCAGGAAGAACACAGTGGGTAGATTGAAAGGTGCGTGGTCACCTGGGAGCTGTCAATCAGGTATGCAGGTTCTCTTGAAAGAGATCCAAGTAGCTCACCTTTGGCCATTATAATTATGATGTTTAAGGATTCATATTGTCATCCTCAGAGCAGCCACTAAAAAATTAAAATGGAAACTTATAGATAAAAATCCAATAAGGGAAATAAAATGAAATACCAAGAAATACTCTATTAATAATTTTTTAAAAAGAGAAAAGGGAAAAAAAGAGGAATGAAGGCAAAATGGAAATAGAAAGATGATAGTCAAAAAGCTAACCATCTCAATAAGTGCAAAAAAAAAACAAAGTAAGCTTCAATCATAGGCTCTTAATAGGAGACACACTCTGAGTATAAAGACACAGATTAAAAGTACGGAAGACACACCATTCAAACACTAAGTCTAAAAAACAAATCCTGGTATGGCTGTATTAACATTAGGTAAGTAGACTAAAGGATGAAAAGTATTATTAGAGATAAACAAGGACATTTCATGATCACAAAAGGATTTATTCATCAAGAAAACATATCTGATAAAAGAGCTTCAAAATTATAAAGCAAAAGTTGACAGACATAAGGAAATAAATTCAGAATAGCTGAAGATTTCCTCACTTCTCTCAATAGTGATAAAATAGACAAAAATGTCAGTAAATACATAAAAGATTTGAACAACACTATCAGTCAACCCATTTAGCATGTATGGAAGACTACATATAATACCCGAAGAATATACATTTTTTATATGCCTACAGAACATTCATCAAGGTAGACTATATATTAGGCCATAAAGCCAGTTTGAATGCATTTAAGAGATTTAAGATTCAACATGTTCTCTGAAAATAGAATTCAGTAATACAAATATACCTGGGCAATCTACAAGTATTTGGAAATGAAGCAACATGTTTTAAATAAGCCTTGGATCAATAAGGAAATCATAGGGAAAATTACAAAACATTTTAACTGATGATTAAAGCAAAACATTATCAAAATATGAGATGAACACATTCAGTGTTTAGAGACAAATTTACACCTTTAAGTGCTTATATACGAAAGAAAAAAGAAAATCAGTGATCTAAGTCTTTATCTTAGAAAACAAAATATAGCGAAGGAAATAAGAATGGGAATTGATGAACTAGAAAATGGATAAAAAGTCAAGAAAATAAATGAAACCAGACATGCTTCTTTGAAAAGATGATTAAAATTAATATACTACACCTAGCTCAAATAAGAGAAAAAGTTCAAATGACCATTATCAAGAATGAAAAAAGCATCCTATAGACAATAATAATAATAATAATAATAATAATAATTTATTATTAATAATATAATATGAAAAACTTTATAGCAATAATTTTAACTCAGCTAAAATGGACAAATTCTTTAAATGCCAAAAATATATCAAAGCCAGCATTAGAAAGAATGCTTGAAAGTCGGTACTACTTTTGAATTAGAGATGTTACCACAAAATTAAGGAAAAGGACTCTTTGTAAATGATAGACCAGGCTTAGGACCTTACTGTCTTTTACACATTGTTTCCTTTACCAGAATTTCACTATTACAAAATGTCGTACCCAACATTACTTTACTCTGGGATCATAGGCTGCACATTTATTTCCAATAGAACTTTGCAAATATATTGCAGTAATGACCAGAGAGATCTGTGTAGATGAATGTTGATTCATCATGGCTAGACTAGAACTAACAACACATAGTGATTTAGTATTTTCTGTACAAAGGACATTATTATGTGTGGTCCTCTATTTTCCTCTTTGTTATTTACGTCATTAGTTATACATAGCACAAAATATTTTCAATTGAATATATTCACATAAAATATTTATTGAAATAATAATATTTATTGAAATATATAAAAATAATAATATAAATTTATTGAAATAATACAGTCAAAACTTGTTTTTTGGGCATTTAACCCAATGGAAATTGTGGTTAGACGTTGAAAGGAACCTTTACATCTTTGAGAAAATATGAGGTTCAAAGAAAGTTTTTGTGGAGAACTATTACTAGTAGATTAACAAACAGAAAGACTGCAAATTGAAGCTAGTGCTTAATAGCAAATTATAGTGAAATCTACACTTACAGTTGTTCAGATGAGACTAAGGGAGGCAAGTTACAGGAGGGAAAAACATCAGGCAAGTAAGGTGCAGTGTACACATTGTGTGCTTTGTGTATGAGCTAGTGCATGAGCGTCCGAAAAGACAGCTCTCTCCATTCCTCATATTCCTGTGGTGCTTGATTTATATGCTTAGTACTCATACTCATCATATTATACAGTTGACCCTCGAACAACGTGAGTTTGAACAGTGTGGGTCCACTTATATGCAGATTTTAAAAAAACACAGTACTGTACCATAAATGTATTTCCCTTCCTTACAATTTTCCGAATAACATTTTCTTTTCTCCAGCTTGCTTTATTATAAGAATACAGTATATAATACATACAAGGTACACAATAAACAGTAAGCACATTTATTATCTTGACTTATGTTTGTGTTATCCATAAGCCTTCTGGTCTCCAGTAAGCTATTAGTAATTGAGTTTTGAGGGAGTCAAAAGTTATGTGCAGATTTTCAACTGCACCCCTAACTCCCATATTGTTCAAGAGCCAGCTGTATTTACATAATGTGTATATGTTCATGCATATGTCCTGTAGGAAAATACAGATTTCAAAATGTGGGAACACAGGTTCTTTCTGTTGTGTGTACTCCATCACCCCTGGGTGAACTCCATGTTCGTTTGAGTCTGAGGAGCCCCTTTTCTGAGCGTATTACTTGTTTGTCATAGTTGCCTTTTCAAAGTACTAAAATGTTCCTTTTGTCTATCTGCCTAGTAGAGACTCTGCTTCTGGAAATTCTGACAAAGGAAACAATTATAAATATATCCTATATCGTTATGTACATTTATACATAATATGTATTATATATATATTAAAGCTCATATAATTTGAGAGAGAGTGTGAGCAGATGCGGTGGGAGCAGAGAGAGGGAGAAAGAGAACCTGAAGCAGGCTCCACACTGTCAGTGCAGAGCCAGACAGGGGACTCGAACCGTGAACCCTGAGCTGAAGTCAGATGCTTAACCGACTGAGCCACCCAGGTGCCCCTGTATTATATATACATTTTAAGAGAAATAACAATCAGTTGTAATTTAATTACCATAAAACCACCACTGTGCGATCTTCCTGTATTGTTTCCTATGTATTTTTATACATAGATTTATACTTCTCCCCTCTACATACACACAAGAAATCAGTGTGATAGTTTTCTATATTTGTTTCCAGGCACTTTGCTGATGCTTGCTAATGACATCACCACAGTCGCTACCCTCAACAAAGCTCACTATCTACTGTGGACTCCTATGAACATACTTCTCACAATAACTGCCAGTGTACTGACCATTATGAAAGGGAAAACACCAAAAGCTAGGGAGTGAATATCAGGGAGATATTGGGGGAATTTAGGGGATAATGTCAGGGAGATATTAGGGCAGGCTCCTTCTCTCTAAGGAAGAGTACCATTTAGGATGCTTTAGGGTTCAAGTAACAGAACATGTATTACACCATACACCATATGCACCATATGCTTACACCATATGCACATTTATTATCCCTAATAATAAGGATCATACATAGAGGAATGGGGGTGACTGCAGCACCTGAACAGTCATGTGTGACCCAGCCTCTCAGATTCTCTTGGCTTTCTGTCCAGGCTGCAAGATGTTTGCGGCAGTTTCAAACATCATAGCCTCACATGATCATGTCCGTAGGTAGAAAACGGAGAGAGTTTTCCAACACGTGTCTCTTAAAAAGTGAAGCACCCTTTCCAAAACTTTCCCCCAAGATACTTTGATTCTTATCTCATAGGCTAGAATTGTGTCATCTATATATTTCTAACCCAGTCCTTGGTAAGGAGAATGGAATTACCACAAGGCTTAGAAGAATCAGGATTCAGCCTCTGGGGATGGGGAGTGGCCAACTATCCCTGACACAGATTGTCATCCACTGTTTGAATAAAATCAGTCCTGTTAGCTAGGAAGAAATGGAGGACACCCCATTAATAAAGCACTAAGTAAATGATGGTACAGCCATACAACGAAACCCTCGTCAGCTATTTAAAAAGCAACAGATGTATATGTATTAATAAGTCATTAGTCTCAAAATATGCTAAATGAAGGAGCAAAGGCACAGAACACTGTGTATATGATACACCTATTTGTGTTAAAACAGAAACAAAAAATGCTTTCTCATACGCTGGTATTTGCATAAAATACTTCTGGAAAGACTTTAAGTGCAGTGTTTTCTCTGAGGGTGGTACAAGGATAAGAGCGATTTATTGTTCATTGTGTATCTTTTTTACTGTTTAGATTCCCTCCTATGACTATGTATCTATAATTTATTTTTATATATGTTGATGAATACTGCTATATAGAGAAAGTAGAAAGACATAAAACATGTAAATAAAAGTGCCAAGATACTTTCTATTTATATAACGCTGCATGCTTGTATAATTTTCTATCTAATTCATTTAACTTTAACAGTTTTTTTCTTAAAGTTTTTTAGTTTATTTATTTTGAGAGAGAGAGAGAGAACCAGAGCCAGTGGGGGAGGGGCAGAGAGAGAATCCCAAGCAGACTCCGCTCTGCCAGCACAGAGCCTGATGTGGGGCTCAAGCCCACAAACCTTAATGTCATAACCTGAGCTGAAATCAATAGTCGGATGCTTAACCGACTGAGTCACCCAGGCGCCCCTACACAGTTTTATTTTAAAATGTACTTATATGTCCACACAAAAACTTGCACATGAATGTTCATAGCATCATTAATCATTATAGTCAAAAAGTGGAAACAACCCAAATGTCCATCGACAGATGGATGGATACACAAAATGGGGTATGCAAGCAATGGGATATTTTTCAGCTGTGAAAAGAAATGAAGTACTAATAACAGTACAAAACGGGTGAACCTCGAAAAAGCAGCAAGAATCTAATTAGAAAAGATCACATATGATTCCATTGATATGAACTATCTAGGAGAGGTGAATTTACAGAGACAGAAAGTAGATTGGAGGTTTCCTGAGACTGGGGTGATTGAGGGAGAGTTAGGGGTGACTGCGAAAGGGCATGAGGGTTTTTTTTGAGGTGATGAAAATGTTCTAAAATCGTGACAGCAGTTGCACACTATGAAAATACGAAAAACCATTAAATTGTACATTTTCAATGGGTCAGTTGTGTGGTGTGTGAAATATATCGTAATAAAGCTACTTTTTAAAAATGTACGTGCATTGTTTTTTCCTGCATCTACTTGTAGAATTTCCAGGAACATTACTTCAGATTCTTTAGGAACCCTGTAGAATAAATTAACCCTTATCAATACCTTTGTTGTTCTTTGAAAAAAATTTGGTTACTCTTCTGACAATTTTTTTTTTCTCTACTGTTTTATGTATTTATAGACCTACGTGTTTATTTTTGTTTTTCCAAAAAACCTATCAACATCTTAATTTTTGTTTCACCTTCTTTTACCTTTCCTGTAATATGAGCCCATAAACAATTTTTTTGTGACCAGAGCTTTACTCCTATTTTTAACATAAATTAAAAAGATAATCTCATCAAAGAATTCACACATAGCTTTAAAGTGAGATAGTGTGGGAGCACCTGGGTGGCTCAGGCAGGTGAGTGACTGACTTTGGCTCAGGTCGTGATCTCACAGTTAGTTGGTTCCAGCCCCGCGTCGGGCTGTGTGTTGACAGCTTGCTTAGAGCCTGGAGCCTGCTTCAGATTCTTCGTCTCCTTCTCTTTCTGTTCCTCCCCTGCTCATGGCTCTGTCTCTGTTTCTCAAAAATAAATAAATGTAAAAAAAAATTTTTTTTAAAAAGGAGATAGTATAAAGGGGCTTATAATGGAAAGTGATAGACTCTAGAGCCCCAACCCCTCCCCCTATTCCTGCTTCCCAGGAGAAACCACTTTTTAACTGTTGTTGTTTCTTCTTCTGGCCATTATTCCCATATTGCTGAATAGCCTGCACAACCATGTCCCAAACTGACTTCAAGCTATGGCAGATGAGTAAACAGCCAACTTACGTTTAGTCCATAGTTTAGCCCCTTATGGGGTTCCAGGTTGAAAATAATTTTTCCTCAGAAACTTGAAGGCATGGTTTCATGATAACATTGTTGAGCAGCATGTTGCTGTCGAAAAGTCTGATTCTAGTTCATTTGAGAGTGGTTCTTTTTCTCTGAAACATTTGACGATTATCTTTATCCTGGTGTTTTAAAATATTACAGTGATATGCCTTGTGTTTACAGTTTTAAAAATCTATTATTGGGGCCCTTGGGTGGCTCAGTCGGTTAAGCATCCGATTTTGGCTCTGGTCATGATCTTGTGGTTTGTGAGTTCGAGCCCCATATCCGACTCTGTGCTGAGAGCTCAGAGCCTGGAGCCTGCTTCGGATTCTGTGTCTCCCTCTCTCTCTGTTCTTCCCCCTCTTGCACTCTCTCTCTCTCTCTCTCAAAAATAATAAACATTAAAAATTTTTAAAAAATCCATTATTGTGCTGGACCTTTGGTAAACATTTCAATTTAAAGACTACTACTTCCCTTCAGCTCTGAAAATTTTTGTGTAAATAATTTCTTTAAAAATTTTCTTCCCTCTGTATTATTATTTTGTATTACAGGAAAAGTAAAAGAGGGAATAAAAATTTTATTCCCTCTGGATTCCAACTGGTTGGATGTAGAGTCACCTAGACTGATTGTTTCTCAACCAGAATTCCTCATGTGAGCCCCAAAACACACAAAATGGTTTGAGTATTTTCTCATACTTTTCAAGGATGGTCTTATCCAATGTCATGCTAGTTATATAGGAGAGAAATTAATAGATAACATACAGTGAATGTCTTAGGAAAGGGGTCAGCAAACTTTTTTTAAAAGAGAGAGAGATAGTAAATATTTTAGGTGTATGGGCCTAGAGGCAAAAATTGAGAGCATTATGAAGCTACTTATATATCCATTTAAAATGTAACCATTTTAAATATTTTAAAAGTTCTTATCTCATGGACTGTTTAAAAAACAAAAAGAAGCAGCTGGCAGGCTGGACTTGGCCCACATAGTTTTATCAATTTCTACTTTAGGGTGTTAGAATTTAATTCTTTCACTGAATTCTTTCATTGAGAGAGGATTCAATTAATCCTCTTTTATTTTCTCTCATACTTTCCTTAACTTAGCTTTTGTTCTACATTTTGAGAGATTTTTGCAAACGTACTATAGGTTGCTTATATTTGAATTCAACTGTCATTTTAAAAGCATATTTATTTCTTTGCTTTGTGGGGGGGCAGGGGAAGGGCAGAGAGAGATGGGGGATGAGGGGGAGGAGAGAATCCCAGGCAGGCTCTGTTGTCAGCGGGGCTGGATCCCCCAACTTGTGAGATCATGACCTGAGCCAAAATCAAGAAATGAACACCCAACCGACTGAGCCACCCAGGCACCCTCAACAGTCATTTTTACTTCTAACAACTCTTTGTTCTCCAGTTGTTCCCTTTTTCTAGTATCCTATTTTTGCTTTATGGATTCAAAACTTTCCCAAATATTTCTACTTACATTTTTTGAGTGTTTTCTTTTGTTTCCTAAATAATTTTTTTTTCCTTCAGGGACAACTTTTCTGTGTATACATCTGTGATCTTTGATAATCTAATCACACTTCACAGTGATACAATAAAAAAATCACCTATTTGCTTTTGTACATGAAAGGCATAAACATTCAACAATTACATGTTCTATTTTTAGTTACCATTTAAGGTTTGTATATTAAAGCTGGTGGTTGCATTTTTGCAAAACCTCTAACTGAAGTCAGACAGAAAAAGAAACTGCGAGTGTGTGGTCTGTGTGTGTACCATCCGGAAGGTAAAGTGCTGTTCTAACATGGTCTCATTGGGGCAATTGCCCTCTTGCTTCAACATTCTGCATTGTTTTGAGTTTTCAGCTTCTTCTGCTCTGTTTACTGCTTTCATCCCTACTTCACGTCTCCACTGGGGAGTTGTTGCCCACTTGCTGATGGCCCTCTTATCTTTACTGTAATGGTTTTGTACATCTCACAAATTCCTTTACTATATATTACTTAAAAGGGGTCTCAGGAGAGAGAGGATACATATTTGTGTTCAGGCTGCCATTTTGAATTAGTATTCTTACTACACATTTTAAATTGTATTTTTGCCTTTATTGTGTGCCTCTGATGTACAGAAAACAACCTAATAAGTCTTTTAGGGTGTTTGTAATTCAGCAGGGATATATCACATATCCCATGTTAGCTTTAATGAAAGGAACATTGTAGTCAGTGTTGTAATAAACTGAAAACAGAGGCATAGAAGTGACTGGGGAGGTAAGACTTTAAGGAGGAGTTGACCTCTGAACTAAAGTTTTGACAGTGGGTAGATTTTCGACATATAAGGCAGAGAAAGTGTTTCAAGTAGAGAGACTTTAGCATGTACTAAAGCATGGTCAGAAGCACAGTAAGAAATGAGTCATCTGTTTCTAATCCAATCAGAATATAGTTTATGCAGGGGGACGGTTGTAGGAGAAGGGGCTGGAAAGGCAAATTGGACTCAGATCATGAGTACTCATTCCAGCTCAGTCATTTGGATTCCATTTTTTAGGCCATTGGGAACACCTTTTGAATAGGGCAGTAAAGATAGCCTGCCTAAACAGTCTTTTAGGTAAGTCATTCCACTTATAGTAGGAAAGAGAAATTAAAAAGATAAGATAGTTGAGATAGAGAATCCTATTAGGTAGCTATTAATTAAATGCTAAGCCAGGACAGCAGATGCCTGATGAGATCAGACCTGGTACCTGTTTTCTTAGCAATATTCCTCAAACATCTACAGTGTCTGCCAGGTACTTTGATAGATACTGAGACTTTTGATTTTTTTTTCTTCAAAATGTTTTTCACGGCCCCTCTCCCTTCCTATTCTCACTGGGACTGTCTCAGGCACAGCTCTCATAGACACTTCATGCTTGAGTCACTGGAGCCACAGTCCCCACAGGGTTTCTCTTCAGCCCAATTTATGTGTGACTTATGCCATGTCATTTTTCCTTTAAAAGCTTCATTTTCTTTCCTACCAATCAAGTCATAACTCCTTTTCTGGATTTTAGTGCCCTCAGCCTGACTATAGCCTAACTAATCAAAATTTTTTGCCACTTTTTTTAAAGTTTATTTATTTATTCTGAGAGAGAGAGGGAGGGAGAGAGAGAGAACATGAACAGGGGAGGAGCAGAGAGAGAGGGAGAAAGAGAGAATCTCAAGCAGGCTCCTCACTGCCAGCGCAGAGCCTGACATAGGGCTCAACCCCATGAACTGTAAGATCATGATCTGAGCTGAAACCAAGAGTTGTATGCTTAACCAACGAGCCATCCACACACCCCTGCCACTTTTTAATACAAAAATGTTATCAGTTCTATTTCCTTAGAGCATGCTCATTCTGCCTCCGTGTCTTTCTCAACGTGATCTCCTTGCTGTGAATCTTCTCTATATTTTCTTATTCACGTTCTTCCCAACATTGAAATTTCAACTCAAATTTTATCTTCTCCCCAAATCCCCTACATCTTCTTAGAAAAGATTATTGTCTTACACTACTTTTCTATTCCCATGGTGTCTCACTCTTGATCATTGCTATCCTCATAGTTGCTCTATGGTCACAAGTGATTTTAAGAGAGTCAGCTCTCCTAACCAAGACAGGAAGAGAAATACAAAGGGCAAAAGGGACATCTCTTCCAGCTGAGTCAGCCCTATTTAAAGAGCTCTCCCAGAAGCCCCATCAAATGACTGCCAATAGGTTGACCTCTTTGTCCTAGGTGTTTATAGAGAAGACAATATATAAAGTACAGTGGAGCATTCAATATTTTGATCTAGGTGATGATGACGCAGTATCTGTAGATCAAAAAGTCGCCAGGCTATGGCCGACAGACACATGAAAAGATGTTCAATATCACTAATCATCAGGAAAATGCAAATCAAAATCACAATGAGATATCATCTCACACCTATCAAAATGGCTAAAATCAACAACACAAGCAACAAGTGTTGATGAGGATGTGGAGAAAAAGGAACCCTTGTGCAGTGTTGGTGGGAGTTAAAACTGGTGCAGCCTCTGTGGAAAACAGTATGGAGTTTCCTCAAGGTAAAAATAGAATTACCGGGGCGCCTGGGTGGCTCAGTCGGTTGGGCGGTCGACTTCAGCTCAGGTCATGATCTCGCGGTCTGTGAGTTCGAGCCCCGCGTCGGGCTCTGTGCTGATGGCTCGGAGCCTGGAGCCTGCTTCCGATTCTGTGTCCTCTCTCTCTCTGCCCTTCCCCTGTTCACGCTGTGCCTCTATGTCTCTCAAAAATAAATAAACATTAAAAAAAATTAAAAAAAAAAAGAATTACCATATATGATCCAGTCATTTCACTACTGGGTATTTACCCAAAGAATATGAAAACATTAGTTCTAAAAGATATATGCACCTCTGTGATTACTGTAGCATATTTACAGTAGCCAAAATATGGAGGCAACCCAAGTGTCCATCAATAGAGGAATGAATAAAGAAGATATGGTGTATGTGTGTGTCTGTGGTGTGTGTGTGTGTGTGTGTGTGTAATGGAATATTAATCAGCCATAAAAAAGAATGAAACCTTGCCATTTGCAACAACATGGAGGGAGCTAGACAGTATAATGCGAAGTGAAATAAATGATCAGAGAAAGACAAATGCCATATGATTTCACTCATGGGTGGAATTTAAGAAACAAAACAAATGAACAAAGGAAAAAAACAATACAACAGGCTCTTAAGACTCTTAGAGAACAAACTGTAGGGTGCTGTAGGGAGGTGGGTGAGTGATGGGCTAGATGGGTGATGGGTCCCAAGGAGGGTACTTGTGATGAGCACTGGGTGTTGTATGTAAGTGATGAATCACTGAACTCTACTCCTGATTACAATGCATATTAACTAACTAAAATTTAAATAAAAATTAAAGAAAATTAAAGAATAAAGAAGATGTTAGTTGAAAAAAGAAAAAGAAAAACAGACTCTTAAATATAGAGAACAAACTTATGGTTGAGGGAAGGTGGATGAGACGATGGGTGAAATAGGTGAACGGGATTTAAAGTACCCTTATGATGAGCACTGAGAAGTATAGAATTGTTGAATCACTGTATTTTACACCTGAAACTAACATAACACTGTATGTTAACTGTACTGGAATTAAAATTAAAAAAAATTTCAATGGGCCAAATATTAAGAAAAGTACTAAGAAAAATAGAAACATAATTGAAAAAAATTGGTAGGAATGAAGAGAATCCAAGTAAATTAACTGAATAAAATTGATCTAATAAATGTGTATCAAACTTTGCTGCCTAATATCAAAAAATGGAACTTTTGTTAACTTGCCTTTGGAGTACTTACATATCTGACTCTAAATCAGACCACTATGAAAATTTCAAAAATAAAGACCACATTTACTTTTAATAATTCCTTCTTTTCACTAGTTTGTAATTTGTATATTTTAATAGTATTTAAAAATTATTTATTTATTTAGAGAGAGAGAGACAGAGACAGAGAGAAAGGGGGAGGGGTAGAGAGAGAATCCCAAGCAGGCTCCATGCTCAGCTTGGAGCCCAACTCAAGGCTTGACCTCATGACCTTGGGATCATGACCTGAGCCAAAATCAAGAGTTGGACACTCAACTGACCCAACTATCCAGGTGCCCCTTAATAGCATTTTTATGTATGTTTATTACAGTTGCATCTTCATTGTAGACACCAAATGATATAGATTGAACCTGTAGTCCTACCTAATGGTTTCTCCTATGAAATACTTTTTTTTAATGTTAATATGATTACTTGTTTTCTTTTTATATCATTTACCTCAAAAAAAATTTTTTTATTTTAAGAGGCTGTATAACTTAGTGAGAAGGAGCATATAGTTTGAAATTAGACTGCGTAGATTAAAAATCCTTCCTCTTTTTTTTTTAACAGAATTCACTCTTTTAATCATTTTCAAGAATACAATTCAGTACATTCAGAATGTTTTGCAACTATTGCCACTTTCTTTTTTTTTTAATAATTTATTGTCAAATTGGTTTCTATACAACATCCAGTGCTCAATCCAACGAGCGCCCTCCTCTGTGCCCATCACCCACTCTCCTCCCTTCCACACCCATCTCTCCCCTCAGTTCTTTCTTATTCTTTGAGAGTCTCTCATGTCATGTCTTCCTTCCTCTCTGTGGCTTTCCCCCCCTTCCCCTCTTCTCCTCCCCCTTGGTTCTCTGCTAGGTCTTCCAAAGCCTACCTATGCGTGGGAACATATGGCATCTGTCTTTCTCTGCCTGACTTATTTCACTCAGCATAATATCCTCCAGTTCCATCCATGTTGCCACACATGGCCAGATTTCATTCTTTCTCATTGCTGCATAGTATTCCATTGTGTATATATACCACAGCTTCTTTATCCATTCATCAGTTGATGGACACCTAGTCTCTTTCCATGATTTGGCTATTGTCGAAAGTGCTGCTATGAAATCCTACCTCTTGATAATTTGTAGAAAAAAGTCATCAGGCTGTGTATTTAAAGTTAATAAATTTTATACTTTACTGAATGTATCCTATACTTCATTTAAAAAAAAGTAGCACCTCTCTCCCTCAAGAGTTGTACAGTGTGGTGACCCTGGCACATTGCTGCAGGTAAAATTAAGATTATGTTCTCAAAAGGGCATAAGGGAGACTGGACATTGGCTTAGGTATCTAAATACCTTTTTCACACTTATTGGAACTTTTGCTAAAGGCTGTCAACACTTTTAACGTGTAAACCAAAGTTTTAAAATATCACAGTGTTTAATATATTTGTTATCATAGGGAAAAATCAATTTAAATGTGAGAATTTTTGTTTATGTCATCTTAATCTCTGGTATAAAAAACTATTAAAGATTTTCTTCATATTTGATATTAGTAGATGTTAACTCGATGTCAAAATATTTCAGCAAACATGAAAGCATCAGCTTTGAAAAATAAAATACTGCACATTAATTTTTACTTATACTGTAAACGAAAACTCAGTGTATACTTTTTGACTGCTTGTGTCTATGTAGTAGAAGCAACAAACGGTTCTATAAAGTCAGTACTAAAAGAATTCAGGAAACTAGTTTCCATAAAATCAGTGTCCACTTTGGGTAGTTCTACCTTGATAAATGAGAAGTCAGTAAATAAAATTGATAATAAATTAAAACATAGCATATATATAAGTTTATTCATTTTAAGAGAGAGAGAGAGAGAGAGCGCGCGCCAGTGCATGCATGGGAGGATCAAAGAGAGAGGGAGATAGAAAATCCCAAGCAGGCTCTACACTAAGTGGGGCTTGACTTCAAGAACAGTGAGATCATGACCTGAGCCTAAACCAAGAGTCAGTCGCTCAACTGACTGAGCTACCCAGGCACCCCTATAACCTATATTTTTAAGTACTTGCAAACATTTAAATAATTTTTGACATTTTATTTTCCTTTCTTTTATTCTATTTTAGAAAAAATGAAAAATAATCATCGTTACAGTAAAGCTATTAGGATTAGTCTGCTTTTGTATTAAGTGTCTCGTATAATTTAAAATACACCTGAATAGCAGGAATTAGGAAATGGCAGCATTTTCAAGCGTTTGTGCCTTATAGTCCGTGAGTTGATTGATGTTTACTTGTTTTTAAAGAAAGGTTGTGTTTTTCGTACTTAGGTCCATCCTCAGCAGCACCGGCTCCTATTTGAAGTATTTGATGAAAATCGATTGGTAAGTTACGTTGTACTAGTGTGAAATGGGAAGCCAGGGTATATCTCAGAGGAGCAGAGGAAGTGCGCTGGGAATCTGTGATGTGAGAGACGACTTGGGGCCGTTTTTGGAGGCTCTGGGCAAAATGGAGAGGTGGATACATTTTTTTTCTCCCTCCTTCCTGGTGCTACTTTCTACCCTTCCATTCTCCTCCCAGGCACCTCTCTTGATTGCCAATTCTCAACATATTGCGGTCTTACTCGAGACCGGTTGTGCCAGGTGGCGGCATGGCAGGAAAGGTGGCCACGTGGTCTTGTCTTGCCTCACGCTCATCCGACCTGGCCTGTTGGGTATGCGCCGACTGCGGGAAACTTCTCCCCCAACGGCTGCACCTGTGCCTCCTCCTAGCAGTGGATTTCTTCCTTACTTGTATCTACTTACTGGTCCCATCCACTCTCCTCTCTCCACTCTTCTGCAAAGGAAGATTGTCCTCTTAAAACGGATAAAGCCCCTAAAGGACTGCGAGCTCTTACAGAGGCAAAGAAAAAAAAGGCAAAGTTAAATCTGTTTTTCCATTTATGAAATGGTAGTTCTGATTCCTCATTTCCTAAAGACTATCCTTTTCCTAATTTTGACTCTTAGGAATACTGTTTTACATTTTCTTCCTAGCATCTTTTAAAAACAAATTAAAAAAAATTTTTAACGTACATTTAATTTTAAGAGAGAGAACAGGAAGGGGGGGCGCAGGGAGAGGGAGACAGAGGATATGAAGCAGTCTCCATGCTGACAGCAGAGAGCCTGAGGTGCGGCTCGAACTTACAAACCATGAGATCATGTCCTGAGCCAAAGTTGGATGCTTAACTGACTGAGTCACCCAGGCGCCCTCAAATCTTCTTCTTAGGATCTTACATGTATATTTTAAATCTGTAAAATTTGAACATAAAAGTATAAGAACAGTGTTATGTATTCAAGGCATATCAGTTATTAAACAGAAGCACCAAAAAAGAAACATTCACTTGTTAGCTAGCAAAGAAACTGGATTTTTAAAATTTGTTTTTAGTGTTGGACTACGTAACATATTTTTCCCCCTCAAGAAATGATAACTGTACTACTAATAGAAGATACTGAAAATAAAATGTTAGCATCATAATAAGCAAAAGGGTGTTTTTATTTCCAAAAGAGACTTATCACTAACTGTGATCTAACTCTTTAAGGCTGAGTGACATGACAGATGTTGAAGATTTGCTTATCAGATATGGTCATATGCAAAACTTTTTGTTTTCTGTTTGTATTTTTGCTTTTTCTATAGAATAGAAAAATTTCCCCCTCTGTCTCTACAGATTTGTTTTCCTTCTAGATGGGAAGGAAATTTCCTTCTAAATTCTAAATAAATACATATAGAAAAGTGTATAGAATATAAATCTTTTTTAAATAATAAGACAAATATCTGTGCAATTATGACTCAGCTTAAGAACTAGAACATTACCAAAGTCTACAACCCCCACTTCCCCTCCCCAATTGCATCTCCTTTTCTTCCCCCACACGTAGTAGACACTGTCCTGAATATCGTGCTTATCATTTCTTTGCCTTAAAAAATTGTTCATCATATATATGTATATATATATGTATGTATCCCTGAGTATAGTTTCCTTTTGTATATTTTTGAATTTATTAAAGTAGTATCACTCTGAATACATTCTTCTGTGATATGTTAACTAACATATGCCATTTAAGGTATCAACTGTGTTGGATACTCTGCTCTGCATTAGAAATACAGCTTTTCTCAAGAAGCTCACGTTACTAGGAAGAGGCAGCAGGACCTAATTAGAACAGGGTGGTGTGTGTCATTCTAATCCTCTGATTTGTTGTTAGTCCAGCAGTTAATTTCAGTACACCTACCACCTGAGATGTCGTAGAAACTATAGCCTTTGGTAGAGTAGCAGGCCTGATTGTATAGCCACTGTACCACTGTAAATGTCATTTATGTTTAATCTCCTATAGCATTCACAACGAAATTAAGAACGTATCCTTTTCCTAGCAAATACTCTTTGGAAATATACAACAAAGAGCACAGATAAAATCTTAAGCAGAAATAATTTCTAGTCCTGTGGAAAATGTTTGTTTTATAAGTGATATTTGTTTTGAAAAAGAGTAGGCTTGGGCACCTGGGTGGCTCAGTCAGTTGAGCGTCTGACTTCAGCTCAGGTCATGATCTCACAGTTCGTGAGTTCGATCGAGCCTTGCGTTAGGCTCTGTGCTGACAGCTCAGAGTCTGGAGCCTGCTTCAGATTTGATTTATCTTAAGGAATTGGGTCGTGTGATTGTAATTGGGCCATGTGGATCTGGCAAGTCTGGAATCTGTAGGATAGGGCTAACACGTTGAATATTCAGGTAAGAGTTGATGTCATAGTCTTGAATCTGAAACCTGTAAGGCAGGCGAGCAAGCTGGAAACTTAGGCAGGGTTTCTATGTTGTAATCTTGAAGTTCAGTTGCTTCTCATGCAGGAAACCTGTCTTTGCTCCTTAAGGCCTTTAGCCAATAGCATGAGGCCCACCACATTATGGAAGGTGATCTGCTTTAGTCAAAATTTACTGAATTAAATGTTTTTTTTTAATTTTTTTTAACATTTATTTATTTTCGGGAGAAAGAGACAGAGAGAGAGAGAGACAGAGTGTGAGTGTGGGAGGAGCAGAGAGAGAGGAAGACACAAAATATGAAGCAGGCTCCAGGCTCTGAGCTGTCAGCACAGAGCCCGACGTGGAGCTCGAACTCACAAACCGTGAGATCATGACCTGAGCTGAAGTCGGCCACTGAACCGACTGAGCCACCTAGGCGCCCATGAATTAAATGTTAATCACATCTGAAACATACCTTCATAGCAACATCTAGCCTGCTGTTTGACCAAACAAGTTGGGCAAAAAAGCCCAGCCAAGTTGAAACATACAATTAATCATCACAGTGGACTTCGGCCTTCAAAGTTCTAATCAATGATTAGTGCTATCTAGAGCCTATCTCTGACATTTAATCACATTATTTTCTGTATAGATAATCAATAACCAAACATCTCAGAATGTGGGGTCCTGAGTTTCAGTCAAATCCTGACATTATCCATTTCCTTCCAGAGTATGAAATTCTACAGGACTTGCATAGATTCCTGCCTGATGAGGGTGTGAGCAGTCTCCACCTCTTGTTTTGGAATCGATGCTCCTCTTTTGGAATCTGTTTGGCTAAGGGGCTACATTTTACCGCAGGCTCTCCACTGAACTACTGTAATGGTGGAACAGATCCTGTGCAATCCCAGCTCAGAGCGAGCAATGCAAACTCTTCAGCCTCTCTACAGTTTAAACTCAGACAGGCAGGCTAGAGAGTGCATATCATTCTCTCGCCTTACTTTTCCTTGTCTGAAGCCCCCTCTTTGAAAATTCTCAGTCATCATTCCTTCTTGTCCAGCTGTGGTGTTTTCAGTATTTCTTTAGAAATAATAGCTGGGTCAACTTTTTTTTTTAACATTTATTTTTGAGAGTGGAGGAAGGGAGGGGCAGAGAGAAGGAGACAGAGGATCCAAAGCAGGCTCTGCATTATGAGGGCAGAGCCTGATGCAGGGCTCAGACTCATGATGGTGAGATCATGACTTGAGCTGAAATCAGGAATCACATGCTTAACCGACTGAGACATCCAGGCACCCCTGGATCAACTGTAAAAAAAAAAGAAATTCCTGAAAGGAAGTATTAGGCACTCAGAATAAGTGTGGTGACCATCCATCCATCCATTTAATCTCTCTGGTGTTACTTAGTGCTTACTTGGTGCCCAGCCTGAGCCCAGAAAAGTCAGAAGAAATGTGTGGTCACAGTCCTTATGCTCTGGAAGCTTGATAGCTAGTTAGGAGACAGGAAACTGATGCTTCTAGCGAAGCTTACCAAAGAGAAAACATTCATCTAGCCAAATACCTGAGGCTCATTATTTTATATCAACAACCAGAGGAGTTTTGCCTATTAACTAGAAGTTTTAGGTCACAGGCATGAGCAGTTAGCTCCTATTAATTAGCCTATTAGAAGTGTTCATTCTTTGAGCTATGAGACCCGTAACTTAATTCAAGAAGAAGAGCTGAAGTCATTTGAAGGCAAAGTGAAAAGATTAGGACTCTTCCTTCTATGAAGAAAGAGGATTATAAGGGAATATTTACTGAGTTCTGTAAAATCGTAAAAGAGGTAGATTACATAAAACTAAAATAACATAATAATTTTATTGCTAAGTTTGCAATTATTGTACATACTCTAAAACATAGTGCTGTATCATTCTAGTCAGAAATATAATTTCACAAATTACATATTTCTATTTCATCATATCTTAATTAATTAAAAAATCACAGAAGACTGTGATTGAGAACAGATCTATCTTAAGATGTTTTCTTTTTTAAACAAAGTGCAAGTATATGTTTTACATATTTGCTTTTACTTAGGAAAAAATCTTAGAAAAATACAACTTGGGTGTAGTACCATGTGGTGTAAACAACTGAACTATTTTACTTTTTACTTTCCTATGAATGAGCCAGTATATATTTATTACTGGAGTTCCAGCTATAAAATTCAGGTAAGGGGTTTAAATATACCCTAGAGTATTATTTAAAAATAACTTTGTTTCTTTCAAATAGAATACCAAACTTGGTCTATGACATTTGGGGGAGAAGTTAAAATATTAAACTTTTATTACCTAGTAAACTGAAAATAAAGTAAAGGTTAAATAAATACAAAACAGAAAAAAATATATATACAAAATCACAAGCTCTTGGAGGACAAACCGTCTACTGTTCTGTACTGTGGGAGCTTTATCAGCAGTAGTAAGTAATTCCACCTCGAGGGCAATGCTGGTACTCAAAAATGTAAACAAGTATGGACTTTGTTTATACAAAGAAATATGCAGCATGGTTTGTATTTCTCTCTAGATATCAAACAGCTACATGGATTGTTTCAACACACCAGTAGAGGCCAGCAAAGAGCTCTTAGAGTTTTCAGAACAGAATTGGCATTGAGATATGTTTATTTGATGTGTTAAATCCTTTTTAGACTTCTTTACTTACCACAACACTCTCTTAAGTGAATGACTTGCAGAGACAGTGGAATAAAATATCTTGTGTGCTCAAACTATATTGGGGTATAGTTTTTCTGTCTAATCTGCATATATTTTTAATGGAATGTTTGCTTAGGCTATTTCTTGGCAGAGTTTTATTAGTCAAAATATAAATGGCATCATTTAAAGACTGTACTACTTGGCTGGAAAAGGCCTTAAAATTACAGGAGAAAATGCTTGGTGACAGCTTCTCTTAAACCTTTCTTTCTCAGACCTATGCTCAATTTTTCAATAGTATTACTAGGCTGATTTTGTATTGCTATCCTTAAGCTTTCACTTTTTATAAGTAGGGTTTTGGAAGCTAAAATATTTACTTATTTGATTTAATGCTAGAGTTTTAGTTCACCCCCAAAGTTTTGGTATTTCCAAATTTGTACAACTGTTTGAATTTACTCATTAAAAAAAATTAACAGAATATATGCTTTTCTGCATCAACTGACTTGATGAGATTCCCCACTCTGGCTACTATTTGGAAATTCAATCCTTGATTTGATACTCAATTACATGGGGTTTCATTCCTACCAACTTCCTGTAATTCTATCCTTATGGGTAAAAATATTAGTGGTCAAACTCTGCTGGAGAAAGTATAGGCACCGTGATTCACGTAGTTAAATGTTCATTTAGTAGAGCTGGAGTGAAAAAATACCGTTTCGACTTGAAATGCTAGAAGATTGTTGTTCTTGTGTTACTCATTCATGCAAATTGGAGAAGGTATAATTGAAACAAGGTTGGCAGTGTTTGAGGCAGTGTGCTGCAGCTGAGCTCAGCTTAAAGGTCGCTGGAAATCAAGTGCTTTGTAAGTGAAGGCATTTTGACTACACGCGATTCAAAATATTTGGAAACGTCAGTCTCAGGAATGGGTCGTCTTTTTCTTTCTATGATATCTGGTATCTAAGGTTTTACTTAGGATAAAGACTACTATTTAAGAGCTCTTTTAGGCACCACAAATGATTTTTTCCTTCGATGCAGTGCAGCTGCTTCTAGCCTGTCTCCCGACAGAGATCTTTGTTATGACTTTCAGTCCTTAACATGTTTGGAAATGAGAACAAATGGCACAAAGCTTACGATTGCACTTTGCAGCCAGAAGAAGCAATACTTATCCTTTGTCGGAGACCTCCGGAGATGATCTGGATAGCAATGTTCACATGTGCTTCAAAAGACCAACACGGATTTCAACGTCTAACGTTGTTCAAATGAAGCTGACTCCTAGACAGACTGCACTAGCTCCGTTAATACAGGAAAACGTTAAGTCTCAGGAAAGATCATCTGTTCCTTCACCTGAAAACGTTAATAAAAAGAGCAGCTGTCTGCAGATTTCACTACAGCCAACAAGGTACAGTGGATGTCTTCAGTCTAGCAATGTCTTAGCTGATGGTGATGATGCTTCATTTATGTGTGTCTTGAAGGACGGCATTTACAACAATGCTGTGACTGATAATGAACTGAATGCTGTGAATGATGGGAACCTCGTAGGCAGTTCTGTCCTTCGCAGCAGTAGCCTTAGTAACTTTTCCACCAGCGAGAATGGGTCTTACAGCAGCAACGGTAGTGATTATGGATCATGCACAAGTATCACAAGCGGTGGTTCCTACACAAACAGTATCATCAGTGACAGCAGTGGTTATACTTTTCCACCAACTGATGATACTTTTCTTGGTGGAAATTTATCTTCCAACAGCACCTCCAACAGAATTGTGCCAAACAGGAATACTACTCCCTGTGAAATTTTTTCAAGAAGTCCAAGTACCGTTCCCTTTGTCCAGGATGACTTGGAGCACGGACTAGAAATTATGAAATTGCCAGTGAGCAGGAACTCGAAAATTCCACTAAAACGTTGTTCATCCTTAGTCATTTTTCCTAGGAGTCCTTCAAATACCCCACCGACTTCTCCAACAAGTACAGATATTCTTCCGAGCAAAGGATCCTATCAAACCTCACACCAGTTTATAATTTCTCCTAGTGAAATTGCCCACAGTGAAGATGGTCCTAGTGCTAAGGGATTTCTTTCAACAGCTGTCAATGGACTTCGGTTATCCAAAACAGTCTGTGCTCCCGGAGAAATAAGAGACATACGACCACTTCACAGGAAGGGCTCATTACAAAAGAAAATTGTTATTGCAAATAACAGTCCGAATCAGACTGTCTGTGAAAAGTCATCTGAAGGATATTCTTGTGTTTCAGTGCATTTCACCCAACAAAAAGCAACGACGTTAGATTGTGAAACAGCAAATGGTGATCGTAAACCAGGGATGTCAGAAATTAAGCTTCATTCTGATTCAGAATGCAGTAAGCTTGTGCATAGGACATCTGCACGTTTCCCATCCTCCCAAAATGCAGATTACCAAATAAATATCAATGGACAGTTGGAAAGACCAAATTTACAGATCAACAAAAATCATGCTCTTTTACAAAGAAGTATTTCATTAGGAGGAACTTATCCAAATGTTTCCTGTTTATCCAGCCTTAAGCACAATTGTTCTAAGGGGGGACCATCGCAATTACTCATAAAGTTTGCATCTGGAAATGAAGATAAAGTTGATAGTTTATCAAGAGACAGTAACAGAGATTTCACAAATGAGCTGTCTAATTCTTTAAAGCATTCTTGTAAGGTAAGTTTCCTTTGGTCTTATATAAATATTAATTTATACTAGAAAAGCTTCATGGACTATTTGGTTAAAATTTATTATAACTTAGCAGTTTTATATACTTCCCTGGTCCTTAGCTTGCAAGTGTTTTATAATCCTAATCTTTGTATTTGTAAATCTGAAGAACCCCCAATAGTTTATCACTCTATTTGTTATTTTACCAGTGTTGAAAATATGCATAAAAAAAAAACTTTCTAAAGAGATTTAGGCCATGACACATTTCTGTTGCATAAAAACAAGCTTTAAATAATCACTTATATCATAACATTTTTACCTTGGTATATTTTTTTCCTCCAGTAACATGGCATTTTAATATCTAACTCCGTATTTTACTCCCACTTTCAAAAATGTTCATTTAGTATTCTCCCCTCCTTAATCATTGTGAAACTAAGTAAAATATAGAATGCTTATTTAAAATATTAAACAGTAAAAAGCCTACATAAAAATGTGGAAATATTGTTGCACATGAACACAGAGAAAATGTTTCTCTAAAATATATGTATTTATTAGAACATTGATAAAAACGATTATGTTGCATATTTAAAGCAGAGGAAAAATAAATGGCATTTGCATTTGTATATAGCCTTAACCACAGGAATTTTGTTTCCACCCAATTTTCCTTTAGCTACCAGTTAAGACTGCCTTCTAAAATGTAACTCAGTCTTTCAACAATATTGAATTCCAAATTTTATATTTTTTGAATTTGGTTTCAATTGCTAGGCATTTCCCATACTTTTCTAGTTACTTTATTAATTTGTTATTTTGATAATTTGTCTATTATATTAACAATTTAACTCTAATGAATGTTAACCAGAACAGTTCTTTGTATAATTAAGTCTTTCCAAAGTATTTGAACTTAAATAGATTTTCCAAAGTATTTGAACTTAAGTAGATTTTTAAAATTTCTGTATTTGGAAGGTCTTGCCAGATTCCAGGAAATTAAAAAATTTTTCTGGCTAAACCAATTCTAGATGACAGTATATAATAGTTTAAGGGGGGGAAACCCTTATCTGTTTATCTGTGTTTATATAACACTCAATATCTATATTAAAATATTTTTTTTAAACTTCTGGACAAATAGCCTTAAGTAAATAACATATCAAGTAGTTGATAGTTTTCTCTATTTTGAAATCTCATAAATATAATTATTGTTACCCAATGCCCAGATGTTAATATAAGCAACTACTTTACTGAAGATGAATAGAGATCAGATTTCAAATTCTGACCTATGTTTTAGGATTATTTCCTTTATAAAACTTTTAAAAAACCAGATTTTAGGAGATTATAATCCATGAAACTCTTTTTGCCCCCAAAAGAAAGCAATGAAGTGGAACTATAAAGAAACATGTTAATACTTTGCTAATTGAATTACATGTACCTTGTAAACTTATTTTACATTTAATGAAATAATCTAAAAGGAATAATTAACTTCAGAATACTTATGAATATATATTTATGGAAATAGCCTTAAAATAGTTGATTTTTTTGGTAATAGAATAGTTTTTTATTAATGATGCTTTTGAAAAAAAGGTATTTTTAATGTTTTTTAATAAAGTGTGACTAAATGCTTTTTACACAGCTAAAAATATACACTTCTATTGGTTTTATTTAATTTAGGTAAGCTAACTTAAATATTTTTTTGTGACAGCCTAGCTTTGTGCAGATTCTATTTTTTGTTAGATTATTGTAGTGTAAATAGTTCAGAAGTGTGCAGTTTGGTGCAGAGCTTTAAAGTGTTTCTCCATTTAATCTTTATGAGACCACTCTTTATAAAAGTATTGGTAAGCAATCTAGTGACCATTAAATTCAACATATACTAGATGTAAATTGATCTAATTGATTGGTAAGGGCTTGTTTTAAGAGGAAAATGCTAGTGTTGTTTTTTCTAAACTTAGCAGTGGCAACAATAATGGGGTTTTAGAAATAATCCTGTGTTTATCAATAATTATATATTAATCTAATTATAGTGGTATATTGTAACTCATTTATAAATAAACAGCTCCCAAAATATTTCCCATGACTCCAGTTAGTCTGGGTTAGTATTCTGATATGCTGAGTCTGGATTCACATTTAACAAGTTGATATTAGAGTAGCATTTAGTAATGTCAGCTATCTGTACCGAGCAGCCGTGAAATTAAATCACTGCTTTGGTCAGGGACCCTGGTTTCTAAAGCACTGACAGTCTATGAATTCTTTTCTTATGTGTTTAGCTACCAGTCTCTAGCAGTGTAGTATCCAGTTTCTAGCTGTCTGTAAAACAGCTCATTAATGGCTAATTTTTAAAATCTAGTGAGAACTTTTTCCTGTATCTGCAACAGGACTCTGTCTTGTGTTTACAATAGAATGAAAATGGGACTTCGTAGTCTGCATGATAATGTTCATTTTATTCATTTGCTATCAAAGAACCTAATAACTGGCATATGTTTATTATATATACTTTCTGAAATAATGACTTTTATCTGAAAGTAAATATTGGATATTTTAACATACTGTATAGTATTTTGCCAGCTCATACAAGAAGTAGTTTTTTATCTAGTTACAAAAATTACTCTTCAGATTTCTAAACTCTGTATAATGGTTTACTCAATTATTATTTTATTTTTTTCCTATCTATTGTTTTCTAAATCTCCCATGTTATGTTGTTAGGATGCTCAGAGATTTTGTTACCCTATTATTTAAAATACCTTAGCATTTTGCCCAAGTTTGTACATGTCCTTCACTCTTCACGTATATGCATGTTTTTATCCAAAAATTTGACTTTATGTTTTATTCTCTTGTTATAAAAATTTTTCTTCATTTTCTGTTGCTTCATCCTAGAGAGGTAAATTGTTGAAGCCTAGTGTAGTAGAACTTTAAAAAAAACTGTATCTTAATTATTTCAAAAGCTTTTAACACTAATCTCAAGATTAGACATTTCAACAATTTATTTGGTTATAAGTGGTTAAAATAAATGTTTTAAATATATATTTGTTTTAGAGTTCCATTATTTTCTCTGTCCTTATTAACTCCAGCAGAATATTTAGAAACATTTTGTTAAATTTATTTTGACCAACACTTAATCTTTCCTATAAAATCCGTTTTTTCCTATAAAAACGGTTTATAAACATTGACTCTAAAACCATGATGCTATATTGTGAATGACCCATTTTCAAAATATGGTAAGAAATGTATGCTTGTAAATGTATAGCTCTTAGAACTGAGGAACTGTAATAGTAAGTTCAGAGTTGTTCAGGGTGCTGAATTGTTTGCTTCAGAAACACTTTGTACTTCTCCGTAGAGGTGATTTCTTTAATCCATTCATATAGCACACATCTGAGTGCCTCCTATTTGCCAGGCACTCACCCAAGTCCGAGGAATAAAAGATAATAATAAAATATAGTCTCTACTTGAGGCAACTCCTATGCTTATTAGAGACACCCCGGTAAACAAACAAACAAGCAGAAATTCAGTCTAATATGTGATGTGCTAAAACAGACGAATGTATGAGAAAGTAAAAAAGGTGCAAGAATACTTGTTTGGAGGAGATGACCTGGTTGGTAGAAAAGGCTCACAGAGGTGGTATGAGTCTTGGTAAGTGAGTTTGAGCTCACCAGGCAGAGAAAGCAAGGATATTCTAGAGCAAGGATCATCAGTCCCAGCACTGTTGATATTTTGGGCTGGTAACTCATGTTGTGGGGGTGTTGCCTTGTGCCTTAGGGTGTTCAGCAGCATCTCTGGCCTCCCCCCACTAGATGCCAGGAGCACCCCTCTCCTCTGGTTGTAATCAAAAAATGTCTTCGGATATTGCCAAGTGTCTGCTAGAGGCAAAACTGACCTCTGTTGAGAATCAATGCCCTAGGCAGAAGTAACTACACGTGCAAGGTTAGAGGCACAAAAGGGTCACATCGAGTCAAGCATAGGGAGTCCAGGAGATGATACCCTAGAAGCGGGTTGGACTTTCACTGGGTGTAGTACCTCATACTGGAGAGAAAACAAGCTAACCGACAATAATTAGACAATGGAAGTCTTTAACTGAGAGTGTATAATGTGCTCATTTTTATGTTTTTAGGTGATAAGTTCTTAGGACACCACGGATTATAAATGAACCAAAGTTTCTTAATTTGGATGACTGAGTGAATGGTGATGTCTGAACAAAGAGAGAGAATCCAGAAGGCAGGTTGAGAGGGCCAAGAAGAAAGCATGCATTATTAGGTTCATGTATTAAGAGGGTGACCCAGTAGTGCTGCGGTCAAATGGGACTATTGGAGATACAGGATCCAAGCTCAGGAGAGAAGAGAGAGCTGGGAACGTAGCTTGGGAGTTACAAGTATAGCGAAGGCCTTAGGTAGGGATGAACTAAAAAGCATAATAGTGAGTTGGGACGGGGTGATAAATCAGAATTCTGGGGACCACTAACTTTGGGAAGACTGTGGAAGAAGGAATAATCAGGAGACTAAGAGAAGAGCCCCTGGAGGGACAGAGGCTAGGAGAGCAGCAAAGCCTAGAAGTCAAGGGAAGGGAAAATTCAAGGAGGGCAGCATATAGCACCACAGAGCCTTTGCATCCACTGAATGTGGCAGTTAGGAGGACCTTGGTGACTTTAGCAAGAGTGGGTTCTGGAGGATAGTATGAAAGCCTGGCTGAAGAAAGAATAAACAGATGAGGAAGCAGAAAGACTTGCTCAATATCATAAAACAGGCATGAGTTAGTGTAGGCACGATATGTATTTAATGGCTGGTATATGGAAGACGTGGTATTGGGTGGATATAAATGTACAAGACAATTTCTCTGTCCATGAGGATATTGCAGCCTGTTCTCTAGGGAGAAAAAGGGCTTATAGCTCTCTGTTCTTTTACCTTTGAACCACAGAATAAGTGAATATGAGCAGCGAAGCCAGAAATGGAGATTCAGTAATACGAGATGAAAGAACACATTAGAAGAGAAAACTTGATGCTGCCTATGAATAGTCGCAGCTCATTTTGAACAGTGTTATTCTTAACTTTCTCATCACTCTCTCTACCACCAAAAAGGAGACAAAACAAAAACAGAGATTCCACATAGAAAGCAAGTCAGGGTTGAAGGTTTACTGCTACAAACTGCTTGGAGAATAGGCGTCTCTGTCTTTCAGTCACAGGCTTCTTTCAGGATATGGAGCCACCATGTCCTCGGCGTTGTGAGGACTCACTCTTCTAGACTCACCCTCTCTTTGCATCTGGTCACCAGGAGAAGTCAGGACCAAGACTAGGCAGAAAGGGCTGAGCAGAGTCCCTGCATGGTGGTTAGCAGGAGTGAATGAGTGCTAAGAAAGGGAACCAACAATCTTGTCAGCATATTCCGGAAGTACCTGAAGTATGGCTCAAGTGTGTGGTTCAGTATTCTTTGTTTGCCATGCGTGGGACCAAAAGACTATAGTCAGATGAAGACAGACACTTGGCAATGTAAGAGACCATTTCAAAACAGGAGGTGAACGTATCTGTCCCAGTTCGGTGAGATACTATAGGGGAGACTTTCGACATGGGAACAGTTGTTGAAAAGCAATTTTACCTGCACTGATTTAATAAAACTTCTTGGATATAACTAGAGCAGATCTGAGAATGCGAAAGGGTAAGCAGGTAGCTGGCTTATGCACCCTGTAGTTCAATTCATGGACTAGTAACAACAAAGAACAGCTTGACCAAGTAAATCCATGGTGTTTCTAGTTAGGTTCTAGGACGTCTTTGGGGGTGGCAGGTGTGGGGAACACCAGGCTTTCTCTTGATGCAGATGTATTACAAAACCATATCACTGTGAAACACTGTGTGATTTGCCATAATAGAAAAATATTACCAAGCAAAAACCAATTTACGTCAAGGATATTGGTGGGTACAATGGACAATGTCTTTAAATTCAGTTATTTGTTAAGTACAGAAACATTCTTAACAGATTTTTTAATCCTTTGTCCCCCTTACAAAAGCTGAGTGTGTAACATTTTATGTTGTAGCTAAAATAATATTATTCAAGACTACTTTCCTTTTTTCCCTTTCTCTCTCACACTTTTGTTGGCAAGCTGCCTTCTAATGCTTTGAAGATCACAATTGGAAAATGCTTTAAGTTGTCAGCTGGACCAGTAATTCTCAAATTTTAATGTTCATGTACATCTCCTGGAAATCTTATTAAAATGCAGATTGTGATTCTGTAGGTCTGGGATGCTTGAGAGTATCGTATTTCTAACAAGCTTCTAAGTCCTATCAATACTGCTAATTTCTCAAACATACTTTGAGAAGACCATTCTCCTATGAGAACAGTCATACAATTTATAGTTGAAGTATCCAATGAGTCCTTCTCCCACTTTTACATAAAGCAGAGCTAGAAGTATGCTGTGGCCAGGGCCAAAATAATTTGCAAAGAATTTTAAATCTACTTAGGCATTAGACTCATTATTGATTGGATCATGTAATATAGAAGAGATTGTTTGGACCAAGAAACATTCAAGGGTCTATCTGTCTCATAAAATACCTTTAATATGACTGTCGCAGAATTCTAACTATTGAATTTTCCAGGATTACATTTTAGTTTCATTTAAGAATTTTAAAACTATTAGTCTATAATGTTTGTAGTTCTACTTAAAGAAGTCTCTTAAATTTATAATTGCTGTAATTCTAGTCTGTGGTGTTCTTAAAATTGTTGCATACATTAGTTTTTTCCCTTTTGCCATGAAATTTGAAAAATACTCAATTTAAATGTTGTATGTCTCTTAAATATTTTGACTTTTTCAAGCAATTATCTTCTATCTTTCTCTTTGTAAACATTTTTAATCTTTTCAATATGCTTTTCTGTACAGTGTCAATTAGGGTACTACTAAGAATTTTTTTAATGTCTATTTATTTATTTAGAGAGAGAGCACTTGCTAATAGGGGAGAGGCAGAGAGAGAGAGAAAGAGAGAGAGAGATTCCCAAGCAGGCATCGTGCTGTCAGTGCAGAGCCAGATACCGGGGTTATCTCACAAACTGAGAGATCATGACCTCAGCGAAATCAAGAGTAGACACTTAACTGACTGAGCCACCTAGGCGTCCCACTAAGAATTTCTTAATCTTACACTGGCCTAATGTAATGAATTTCAACACTATATATAATGAATGCTTACTTATGAATTATTCTTTTGATAGCTCTATAAGGAGAAAATTTAGAAATCCTTTATGTATAACTTTGTAATGGTTAAAAGCGGATATTACTTCTCAAGTATAAATCAGTATATGAAAATGTTAGAAACTGTCCCTCCTTTGGAGCAGTTTAAGAAATCTTATTGGTAGCTGGGTTTTTGTAGACTTTGTAGCTGCTCATGGCTTAGCCTAATTTCAGGGAGCCCAATTAAACATTTCAGGTAAGAAATGGGGAAAAGGAAGCATAGTGAAAAAATAGTTAATGATAGGAAGATATAAATAGATGGGCAAAGCAAGCAGATAGACAAATGTAAATTTTCTAGAATTGTTCAAAGAATTCTAGAGAAAGGATTAAGCAAATGGGTAATCTTTTGTGGGCTCTACTTTACTATATTGTAATTCCCTAAATCAGGGACTGGTTGGCTTATTCACTACTATATCCCCAGTACCTAGAACAATGCATTACTCAAAACAGACACTCAATAAATATTTATTAAATTAATGACCTAAACTAAGGGACCCTTTGGAAGGATAGAGATGACTATAGAATCCTGATAGATGAGGGTGACCAGACAGCCTTGTCCAAATAGATAACCAAACTAGGATATTTAAGGGATGACTGTAATGATGAGTGGGAACTACTTGATGCTTCACCCTTTGCATGAAAGAGTGGCACTCTTAAATGAATATCTTGTCCCTGGGGTGGATGCCAATGGAATATTATGATCGTGACTCAAGGATTAGTTTCCACAGTAGAGTCTGATTCATAGCCTACGTATTCCTTGAACTGGTACCGAAGAACTATGTATCTGGATGGAGACTCAGATCAAGTTTTCTGAAAAGAAAATTGAATGGGCCAAAACTTGTAAGGGTATTTAAACAAAGGCCGTTTGACCAACTTTAAATTTATCATTGTTTCGTAAAATGATTTCATCCCAAACGATGTAAGATCTAGATTCTCAGAGTTGTTCTCGGGGTTTCCAGTAACTGTTTTAGCTAAGAATGACCTTTATCTTTTGTACCAAGGCTGAAAGACTGAACCCTCTTAAATAGTCACAGAGCTTAACGGAAACTAAAGTCATCTTCAAAGCAAATGAGTTTAACAAGTATTTATCGGAAATAGAATATGTGCCTGCTGTAAGTGGCAAATATTATTCCTGGCTTTGAAGAGTTTACAATTTAGATAAGAAGACGGCATGATGTATTTAAAAAAACAACAAGAGTATAACACAGTATAATATATAATATTGTCCATAGCCTATGTTAGGCAGGTGAGCACCTAAATCCTGAGATACGTGATTGCCTATATAATTTTTATCAAGATAACACATGTGCCTATGTTAAAAATCAGGTAATTTCTTTGAGGATTTCCTTTCTGCCTTTTTCTCTGTGTTTTCTTTTCCTAGAATTCCTGTGAGTCAAAGTTTGCATCTCTTGGATTGTTCTTATAATTTACCTTTCTCTCCTGTTTTCTGTTTCTTTGCCTCCTTACTTACTTTCTGGAAGATTTCCCCCAAGTTTCCCTTTCTTCTTAATTTTAAAATTTTGGTTGTTTTAATTTCTAAAGTTCTGTCTTTGTTTCTCATAATTCCCTATTCTGATTCTTGTTTTATAAATATAATCTCTTATTTCTTTGAGAATATTTACTTCAGGTTCTTTTTTGTAAGTTTTGTCGTGAGTGCCACAATGTCTCTTATTCTTTTGGGTCACTTTGCTGTTATTGTTTTTTATTTCTCTTTGTTATTGAACATTTTCCTTCAGTGAAAGGTGAACCTTGGCTATCTGTTCATACTTGAGAGTGAGTCACAACCAAGTAATCAGGACACTCTGTAATTGTGTGGGGCTTTTAACTTGGTAGACTTCATCATTGGGAGACTTCTGACTGTCAATATCTAGAGGTCTTTTCTCAGAGGCTAGTTTGTTTCCCCACAGAAGAAACTTCCAATGATTGCACAGTTATGTTCTATCTATAGT